>VMDO01000116.1:0-207335 GCA_007922755.1 Pedetes capensis
CTGACAACATTGTATTTCATGACAGATCTTGAAATGTCTTTTTTGATGATGAATGCAACCCCATTTCTCTTTAGTTTATCATTCCCAGCATAGTAGACCATATGACTGTCTGACTCAAAATGGCCTATGCCAGTCCATTTTAGCTCACTGATGCCTAGAATGTCAATGTTTATGCGATCCATTTCTCTTTTAACAATTTATAACTTGCCTAGATTCATACTACGTACATTCCATGTTCCAATTATTGATGGATGTTTACAGTTGTTTCTCCTCATTTTGAGTCGTGTCACATCATCACGTTGAGAACCCTGGGGTTTTACTCCATTTCCCTCATCACGGTATACTCTACTTGGAGGAGGCAACTCTTCCCCAGTAGTCTTTTGAGTGCCTTCCAACCTGGGGGCCTCATTTTCAGGCACTATATCTGACAGTGTTTCTTTGCTATCCATAGGGTTTTCAATGGCTAGTTGTTTCGGGAGTGGCTCGCCAGGTCCTACTCCCTAGGATAGAATTAGAAATTATATATGTGTATATATATTATACATATGTATATATACATATATATGTATATATATACACATATACATATGTATATATATACACATATACATATGTATATATATAATTTCTAATTCTATCCTTTGTGTTAAATACAATTTGATAATAGGTTTTAGATTCTTCTTTGTCTTTTGAAGCTACATTCTGGGTAATTTTTTCATATATAAGTTTTAAATCAAAATTCTCTTTATTTAACTTGTGTGATCTACTATTTAACTCATGGACTTTTAGATTTCAATAACCATACTTTTCACTTTCTAACAATTCTTTCAAGGTTTGTTTTTCTTCAGTTATTTCCAGTCTGACTTGATAGTATTGTATTATTTTATTCTTTCCTATATTTAATGGGGCTGGGATTTAGCTCAGTTGGTAGAGTACCACTCTGCAGTCTCTGAGATCTCTGGTTCAATTCCCAGCACCACAAAACTGGGATCGGGATGAGGCAATCCACTCCCAAGGCAATCCTGAAACAATCAGTCATTGAAAACTCTATGAGGGTCACTATAAGTTGGACATGACTTGATGGCACCTAACACCAAGAACATTTAATGATTTAAACATTGGTAAACTTTACCATCTCCACGTGTTCTATCACTTGAAATTTATAGGCATTCTGCTGCAACTGTATTCTGATATTTTAATGATATGTTGGTCTTTTTTGTAACTTAGATCATAAAACCATCTTCAGGGGATTTTATCTGTGAGAATAATATGAGATCTAAAGACAGAGGTTTTGTCTGAGTTTCTCCTAAGCTTCCTGGAGAGTGTTAACAGCCTAAGACTTTGTTAAAATATAATTTCTGCCCTGAGAATTGCAGAAGCATAAATTCAAACCCCTACCTTTTCAAGGCAGGTTTTATTGGCTAATTCTCAAGAAAAATCTTTTTCTCATGTCTAGAATCCAGACCAAACTGACAAGTCTCTTATGTCTTCTTTTTTGTGTTATTCTTTCTCCCTAGACATCTTCTGAAATTAAAACTTCTATGATTCTCAGACTTTTATGTATCTTTATCCCAGATTTTCTTCTATGCATTCCATACCTTGCTATCCAACTGCCTATTTGAATACCTAAGGCACTACCACAAACTCAACTAGACAAAGATCAATAAATTTCATGGCCTTCCCTCAAAATAGTCCTCCTGTAGTGTTTCCTGTCTCAGTGAATGTTGTTGTTGTTAGGTGTCATTGAGTCAGTATCCGATTCATAGGGATCCTGCATACAACAGACAAAACACTATTGTCAGTGCTTCTCTGCTATTCATAGGGTTTCCAATGGCTTATTGTTTCGGGATAGCCTCGGGAGTAGATTGCCATGTTATTCTCTCATTTTTGTGGTGCTGGGAATTGATCTTGGGACCTCAGAGACTGCAGAGCGGTGCTCTACCAAATGAGTTAAATCCCAGCCCCTCTCAGTGAATAGCATGCCAGAAATCCAGAAGCCATCTTTGACATTCCTCTTCTTCCCAAATGATCTAACCCAGTATCAACTCCTCTCAATTTACTTCTTAAATATATCCTACATCTACCCACTGTAGCCATTCCACTGTTCTTAGACTTGTTCAGGCTACCATCATCCCTAGCCTGGACTACAGCAGTTTCCCCACATTCCCTCTGAATCTTCTCTAAGATGTTCCTCACACTATGGCCGCAGTGAACTTGTCCAAATACACATTTTATCATTTCTCTTTTTTGCTTCACAGGCTTCACATTCATGCTCTTACATCCTTAACATGGCCTACTTCTTTTTGTGTGGCCAGTTGCTGCCTTTTGGATCCATCCTCATTCTATGCTCTTCCTGCCCTTGTTTTCTGTATTCTAGCCACATTAGCCTTAATTCTGTTATGTAAAACCATTGTTCTCCATATTTCCACTCAACTTTGGTCCACACTATTTTCTTTTCTTGGAATGCCAGTCCTCTTACTTTTAACCTTGTCTAGTCAGTATCTATTTTTCCTTCTTTATTCAAACATCATTTCCTCAGTTCTTATCTCCTTTCAAAGCTTTTCTGTTAGTTTATAACCAATCCATTCATTAGAATGGTTATTCTAAATGACTATTTCTTCATGATACTACAAGTTTTGTGAGATCAGGATTTTGACTAGTTTTATTCTTCACTGTATGAACATATAAAATGCTTAATAAATATTTCTTCAATTAATAACTGATCATTAAAACATAATAAAAACCATAAGCCTATTCAAAATAAGTCAGAAACAAAAAATAAGGAAATAGAGATGGACGAAGCAAGTGACAGCTACATGGGAATCTATTATTTTCTCTGCTTTTCCATATGTTTGAAAATTTTCATGAAAAAGATTATGTAACTACGAAAAAAAGCTAGAATTCTGCATTTGACTCTTCAGGTGAATGGTGAACTTAATCTTAAAAATGAAACATTATGTTTTTAGGAACAGATTGAAATATTTTTCTTAGCCACAAAGAAACTATACTGACCTGAAAATATTTCGGTAATGGTTAATTGGACCACTTAAGGCTCCAGGCTGAGAGAAGACATAAATATAAGCTTCAAGATCTTCCATTGTTAATCGACATCCTTTTCTTCCAATTCCAGTGCTCTGACTGGTAAATAGGTGTTTCAAAGCCTAATTTAAGTGAAAAGAGAATAATTAAAGCTTTTTACTCCTCTAATAACTAAATATTTAGCTTTAAAAGGAGATGGTGGTCAGTGTGCAGTGACAACTCCTAATTTCTGCTCTAACCAGGTTTAAGATCTCCTTAGGAACTCATTTTATGAATATCTGTTTTCCTGGCTTCAATTTTTTTATATTCTTCCATTTAATTCCCTTTGCACATCTCACCCTTATGAAAAGCATCCTGTATTCTTAGTGCCTATTCATATTCTACAAGACCCAGCTCAAGGGCTACCCCTACCAAAAAGTCTCCCTTAATATTTCCAGCTATATTATTTACTACTAACTAATCTCCTTCCTGTCTGCAGCCATAGCACTGTGGTGTCCGATCCCATCAGATTTTGGAGGCTAAGCAGGGTTGGGTCTGGTTAATATTTGGGTAAGTGACCACCTGGGAACACCGTGTACTGTAGGCTTGGGAGAAGGACCTGGCAACCCACTCCCAAAAATCAGTCCACCATTGAAAACCCTGTGAATAGCAGAGAAGTACTGACAATGGTGTTTCACCTGTTGTACGTAGGGTCACTATGAGTCGGACACCGACTCAACAGCACCCAACAACAACAATCTTCTTCCCACAAAGTTGTTCAAAACAGAGTGACAAACACATTTTTCATCATTATCCAGTTCACACCAGTTTCATAAATATATGAAACAAAAGTTTATAAAAAACAGCTTTACTTCTATTATAATGTACACTGACATTTTTAATTCAATTATGTTATACTTTAAAACCTTTGAATTGCAAGCTACTAATTTGATTTCATGATTCACTAATTAGTTTCTATCCACATTCAGAAAAACATTGTTCTATACCATTATTTCTCAAAGTATAGATCCAAACCACCTGTATCAGAATAACTATAATGCTTGTTTAAAATACAAACCCCTCAATCCAAGTACACTAGCAAAAATGTGAAATGGCACACACATGAGGTGATTAATTGCAACATTATTATAATAGAAAATGACTGGAAACAATCAAATGTCCATGAGTAGGGAACTTGTTGAATAAACTACAGTATATTCTCAGAAGGGTGTATAGTCTTAGTGCTCCAAGAAAAGATGGAGACAATCTCCACATGCTTATCTGACGTACTCTCCAGGATATAATGCTAAATGTAAAAATAAAAGCAAAAACAACAACAACAACAACAAACCCCACAAGCACATAAAACACAAGGATGGAGAATAGTGTTTATAGTACACTATTCACTGTGCAAGAAAAGATTGGTTATATTTTATGGAAGAATAGTATAGAGACTAAATAAAATGGTTTCCTATGGGAGAGGGAGGAAACAATAGAGGTGGACAAAGAGGCAAGTCAAAGCTCTCTGAATGTACTTTGTTTTAGAGGTGATTTGGAATATTGCAAATGTTTTCTGTTAAACCACAGAAGTTCAATAAAAACCTTATAGTCTTGAGTTTGGGCTGGGATTTAGCTCGGTTGGTAAAGTGCTGCGCTGCAGTCTCTGAGGTCCTGAGTTCAATTCCCAGCACTGCAAAAATGGGAGAAGGACCTGGCAATCCACTCCTAAGGCAATCCCAAAACAGCCATTGAAAACCCTATGAGGGTCGCTATGAGTCGGATACCAACTCGATGGCACCTAATAACAACAAGTCTTGAATTTGCTTTGAAAATACAAGAGCTTGTGATTTGTTTCCTTTTTCTAAAAACTAGTAAGGTTCAATGGGGCTGGGATTTAGCTCAGTTAGTAGAGCACTGCACTGCAGTCTCTGAGGTCCCAAGTTCAATTCCCAGTACTACAAGAATGGGAGAAGGGCCTGGCAATCCACTCCCAAGGCAATCCCGAAACAGTCAGCCATTGAAAACTCTATGAGGGTCTCTATGAGTCAGATACCGGCTTGATGGCACCTAACAACAACAACAGTAAGGTTCAAATTCTTTCAACTGAAAGATCTAGAAGCAATGAAGACTCAGTAACAATGATCACAGTAACACCCAGACTGTGATTTCTACATGTCATTTTCAAGGAACTAGAGTTCCTTGGATGAATAGCTGCTTCCTGATATGTGACAGGAAATAAAGAGTAAAAAATTAAGGCCTAATGGTCCTGAATTAATAACTGTCACTGACTTAAAGGATTATGTAGCAGGGATACAGGAGAGGAGCCAGCTTTCAGGGGTTCCCACTTGCCTAATATAGAAAAATCTGTGCATCAAAAAGAATAATAACTGTAATTGATTGGTATGCATCAAATATGTACTCAGGACACTGTAAGTTGTCTAATAAAAGGAAGGAAACATTTATCTTGCCATTCTTGAATGAAATATATGTAAGAACTACCAAATAGAAGATATGGAAAAATTCTTTTTAGAAGAATTCCAGTTGATAAAAGCAGCACCTATGAAGCACCTATCAGTAGCACCTATGAAGTAGGAAAAACAAGAGTTAGAAGAACAAGTTAAACACCACCACATTGAAGCAACTAGTCAAATCCAAAATGTGTGTCTTCCCTCAGGACAAATAACCAATAATAGAATAATAGAATTAGAAAATCACCATTTTTCACACCATAGTGATTAATAAATCTAAGCTATCATCATCAATGTATGCTAACATTGATGTGATGAGAGGTTGTCAAGAAATTCTGGACAGGCTGACAATTCACGAGCCCACTGATCAGTGTTAGCATTTTTTTTTCTTGCAGTACTTGTAGTTGAAACCAGGGCTTTCCTGCATGTTAGGTCAATGCTGTATGATTGAGCCACACCCCTAGCCCTCTTTTTATTTATTATTTTGAGACAGGGTCTAGCTAAGTTTCAATGGCTGTCTCTGGCCTCTAACTTGCCATCCTCTGGTCACAGACTCCCCATTTGCTAGGATTACAGGTGTGACAACAGTGCCTAGCATAGTGTTAGCATTATTAAAACTAGGATAATAGGACATAATGTGCTTCTCTAAGATGACACATAGGAAATACACAGCACCACCTTTTAAGTATCTTTGTCAAATTTAAACCCAAACTAACCAAGCCCCTAGATCAGTAGCACCTATGAAGTAGGAAAAACAAGAGTTAGAAGAACAAGTTAAACACCACCACATTGAAGCAACTAGTCAAATCCAAAATGTGTGTCTTCCCTCAGGACAAATAACCAAATTTCCTCAATAAATAAGTGGTATTTTTAAAAAGGAAGAAAAAAGAAGGATATTTAATAAAATTTAAAAGTCATAGCACCTAGGTGTGGTATCATGCACTGTAGTCTCAGCTACTTGGGAAGCGGAGGCAGGTGGATTGCTTAAGCCCAGAAGTTCAAGGCCAGACTGGGCAACATAGTGAGATGCATAACAACCAAATACCATGTGAGGGCCTTGTTTGGTTCTGGATTCAAACAAATGACCAAAATCAAGACAACTGAAATTGTTAAAGAAATCTGAATAGGTAATGCTATCTGGGAGTTGTCATTCATTTTGTTAGATCTGATAGTAGCATTGGGATTGTTATTACTATTTTTTTTAAAGCCCTTACTGGCTACGGGCATAGTTCAGTGGTAGAGAGCATGCTTAGCATGTGTGAAGTCCTAAGTTTATTCCCCAGAATCCCTCTCCCCCCAAAAAAGTCCTCATTTATCAGAGATATACACAAAATTATTTCAAGTAAAATGATATTGTATCTTTTTTAACTTCCTCAATTTTCTCAATGTTTAACACCATTTTGGACATTCAAGAAACATTCCACAAGCTTCCAAGATACTTGCAGATGGTACACCAACACCTACAAGCTGACTTTGTTTAGGTGTTTGTTAATTACCAGTGGCCTCCCCTTTTGCAGCTGTCACTTTCTCACTTAGTGTTCAAAGTCCTTCATGTCCTCTAAAAAGAGGTATACCTGTAGGAGTACAGGCTCTCACAAAAAATTTAACATCCAGGTATTCAAATACATAATAGAGACTGTAAAAATAAATAAGCTTGTAAGTCCTTAAACACATTCATTAAATTTTTTAAATTTTATTTAATTTTTCTTTCCTAAATATAGACTTTATTTTAAAATATTTGTATTGATAATAATAATACATTATTTGACTTACCTTGAAATCATTTATTGAGAACATAAATTCTGGGAACCGTGGTATTTGGAAAAAGTAGTAAAAGCTGGATTTTAACAACTGAGAAGGGTGTTGTAAAATATATTCTGAAATTAAAATAGCATGTTAGATTTTATCCAAGAATTATAAGTTACTTATTATCGGAAGAACTTCGTTTTAAGCCAATTTCACCTTTAAGACGATCCCATAAAATAATCCACAAGTAAGTTTGCTGAATATTTCTCTTTAGAAAAATTTCTATTTTCTTTTAGTTTATCACTGATATTTCTAGTATATAGAAAATTTATAGCACTTTAAATAAAAAGAAAGTTCCATCTTATGAAAGCGTGACTCAAAAAGGAAAAGGAAGCCCAAATAATACTGCTTTTCCTCCAAGAGCCTTGTCAGCAACCTGCCATTTTTCTTAGGAATTCATTTTCTAGATACATAACTGAATTTATTGATACATAACTATAGGCTCCAAGAGCCTTGTCAACAACCTGCCATTTTTCTTAGGAATTCATTTTCTAGATACATAACTGAATTTATTAGTTCTTTTTAAGGGCAAATGAATAAGGTGTTCAATTAGAATCACTCTGTAAGCAAAATCTTTTAAATAATGGGCAATCAATCCCCAGCAACATATACATCACATTAGAGAGCAATAACATAAAGAAAATAAAACAAGGTAATCTATTTTTTTTTTTTTTTTTTTTTTTTTAGGTCCTGGGGGTTTAACCCAGGGCCTTATGCTTGCATGCTTTGCAAGTTCTACACCACTGAGCTGCACCTTCAGCCCAATTTTTTTTTTTTTTTTACTTTTTAAGATAGGGTCTCTCTGAATTACCCAGACTGCCTCTGGTCTCAAACTTGCGATCCTCCTGCCTCTGCCTCCTGAGTGGCTGGGATTACAGGCGTGCACCACCACGCTGGCAAAACAAGGTAATCTTATTGAGAGTGATGGTGGGATGGAGGGACTATCCTTAGAGGAAGTCAGAGAAGGCCTCTCTGGGGATGTGATATGTGGGTTCAGTGCTGAATGGTAAGGGGGAGACAGCCATGCAAGGCCCTAGGAAGAGAATCTAGGAACAGCCAAGTAGGTCCTGGGCTTGGTATAATCAAGATGCAGAAAAAAGGCCAGAGCAGCTGTCTTGCTGGGAAGGAGAGGCAGATGGTATGAGATAAATCAGAAGGAAAAACAAAAGCCTGCTCAAGTAGGAATAAAGTGGAAAGGATGTTAAGTGCTTTAGGAAGACACTGAAGTCTTAAACCAGGAGTAATATGATCATACCTATTGAAAGATGTATATTTGTTGGGTTTTGTGCACTATATTTTTATTTTCCTCGCTATAGAGACCTTTTTTTCCTGATTTCTCATTGTGTAACTATATTCAACATGGCTGAAGTTTTTAGAAATATAATTTTCAGGTAAGTGTACCACTGTTAATGCTAGACTTTTTGTATAGTCACTGAACAAGGTTTATTCACTCTTGCATTAAGAGATATCAATACAACTAAAGGAAAAAATAGAGGCATGTCATGTGAAAACCTCCTATAGACCTGATGGGGTTGAAACTATTAATCATAAAATAATTCCAAAAATATTCCAAGTATCTTCTCACTAAAATCACTAATTAGTGATAATTATAGCTTATCCATATAGCATCACCACCAAAGTAACATTTACTCTAGGATCCTAATCAGTTGAGCAAGCATGTAGTATGAGTTTTGATGCTTAATTCAATTGAGAAACAAGTAAGAAATCTCAGCACATTTGAATACTAAGCACCCATCTCACTGTACCCTAACAGAGAGACCAGTCAGGTGGAGATGCATCTAAAACTCAAACTTTACACTTATGATGTGGAGTTTTTATGTGGTCACTGAGGTCCCTATCTTCCTCACTTGTTTAATTTTGAGGAAGAAATAGAAATATGTTGTGATGAATTTTTTGTTTTCTAACGGGTTTCTGTGAGTCTTTTGAGCCTCAGAAAACCTAACAAGTATAAACAGGGCAAAATTATAACTTTTCCAAAACCAAACAAAAAATGTATTCAGTCACTGTTTACAGCTTGTTAATCACTATTAAGATTTTAAGAGTTCCTTTTAAAGCAAATGTTCTTGAAAAATAATAGTTCATGTGGATCCTTGGGGATCCCTAAAATCATCTTAAGGTATCTAGGTGGTAGAATCTATTTTATAACAATAATAAGACATTATTTGCATATTTTCACTGTGTTGAAATTTACACTGATGGTACAAAAGGAATGATGAACAAAAACATTGCTGTCTTAGCACAAATCAAAGCGGTGGCACTAAATACTAGTAGTCATTGTATTTTTCACCACTGACAGTTGTAGTAAATTAATTAACTAATTAAATTAAGTGCTAGTTTCCTTTAACAATGTCATTAATGAACTAGCAAAAATTATTAATTTATTGATTCTCGATCTTTGAACATACATGTTTTTAATACTATCCCATGTGATGAAATGTAAATACACATAAAACAGTTGTGTTGCACACCCAAATACAATGGTTGTCTTAAGGAAAAACACATCTGCAATTGCTTGAGCTAATGAGTAAATTAGCTGCACTTTTTATGAAACACTATTTTTATTTGAAAGATGATAATAAATTATACTTAATTAAATGTGGATATTTGGCAGATAATCTCATGCAAATGAACAAAGTGAGCCTGTTGCTTCAAGGAAAATAATCCACAGTATTTTTTCCTATTGATGAAATTCAGGTTTTCAAATGAAAATTAGAATTTTGGAAACTTGTATCACTACTGTGATCTTGACACTTTCACAATACCTAAAGGTTTTTCTGATGAGACTAGGGTGGGATTAAAGAATGTTTTTAAAATGATTATAATAAATGTGTCAATTTACTCAAGATCTGTATAACTCAGTAAATCAATATCTTCCAATTCATGATGATACAAAATTATGCATGGATAAAAGATTCATTCAGAGTTCTACACAGGCCAGTGGATTTTAATGTAACAGTATACAGAGTTCATTCACATGATATCACATTCTATATTTTTACTAACCTTTAAGAAACCACCAATTTTTGTTTGGTGTAGTATTAAGGAAGAAAATCCACAGTGATCTGAATAGGCTATTAAAACACTCATGCCTGTTCCAGTTACAAATCTGCATGAGGTCAGATTTCTTCACATTTCAATTCAGACAACACATGGCAATAGAGTATATGCAGAAGCAAATATGAGAATCTGTCTTCTCTTAAGCCAAAAGTTAGAGATTTGCAAAATTTTAAAACAGTAACATTGTTTTCACTAAAATCTTGTTTAGTATAGTTAGGATTTTTGTGTAGCTTAGTTTTCACTAAAATATGCTATTTGTGTTAACATAATTTAAAAAAAATATATATATATATATAATTTTTAAAAATCTCAGTTTTAAACTGGGTGCGGTGGCGCACGCCTGTAATCCCAGTAGCTCGGGAGGCGGAGGCAGGAGGATCACAAGTTCGAGACCAGAGGCAGTCTGTGTAATTTAGTGAGACCCTGTCTCAAAAAGTAAAAAAACGGGCTGGGGGTACAACTCAGTGGTCCAGCACTTGCAGAGCATGCAAACATGAGGCCCTGAGTTCAACCCCTAATACCGCTAAAAAAAAAAATCTCAGTTTTAATTTTCTAAATAGTGACTATTTACAGATATAACCTAAATAAATGAGTTCTCATTGAGGTTTTTAATAATTTTAATAGTATAAAGAAATCCTGAGATAAAAAATTTGAGAGTTACTGCTTTAAAGAATACTTTTACTTCCACTAGCCAAGGCAGACAGGAAAGGAATTCATCTTGGATTCATTACTTTCAAAATAACGTTGCTGCATTTTCCCCTTGAACCTTCTCCAAGTTAGCAATAAAATATATTCCAAAAAGGAATAAAATTATGTGAGCAAATATGAAGTTAAATATTCTTAGTCTCTTCAGGAAGACATAAAACCAAGAACTCAGGGTAGGGTGACTTAGTAGTGTGGCTCAGTGGTGGAGTGCTTGCCTAGCACTCGTGGGGACCTGGGTCCCACCCTCAGTACTGAAGAAACAAACAAATATTTTAAAAGTTGGGTTTGGTGTTGCATGCCTGTAATCCAAGCACTAATGTTGTTTTTGTTAGGTGCTGTTGAGTTGGGTCCAACTCATAGTGACCCTGTGTACAAAAGATGAAACACTCTTGGACACTGTACCATACCAAGCACTATTGTCAGTGCTTCTCTAATATTTATAGGGTTTTCAATGGCAGATTGTTTCAGGAGTGGGCTGCCAGGCCCTTCTCCCTATCCTGCGGCACTCAGTATTCCCAGGTGGTCTCTCATCCAAGGACTAACCAACCGTGTTTCGTGCAGCTATGGCTGCAGACTAATCCCAGCACTAGGGAACTGGAAATATCTGGAGTTTGAGGCCAGCTTTGGCTACAGGGTGAAACTTCAAGAAGCCAAACCAAGTAAATATGTAAAACTGAGGTATCTGACATTTTCATGCACTATTATGGTTTAGTTAGTTAATTTTTAAAAGGTTATGTTAGCTAAATTTTGCTATTTTTAATCCAAAATGTCAGTGACAATAGTAAATTATCATATTAGCAGAGATGTTTTAATGAAAATTTAAACTCACCTGTAAATACATTTGGATGAGGAAAGTTAATAACAATAAGCTTCATCACCATTTCAGGATAACAGATAGCTATTAGCCAAGCAATCATGCCCCCCCAGTCATGGCCAATCAAAACACATTTGCTATACCCTATAATGGAGAAAAAAAAAAAACCTGTTGACATCCTTAGAAAGAAACAGGTGGGTGCATCATTACCTCACATAAAATAGTTACCTTTCTGAAATGTGCTTTCTACTCTTCTACCCCATAGGCCTTATTAATTATTCACTTTAAAAAGATATATTGGGTTTAGTAGTTTCAAAACTTGACTGTACATCTGAATCATCTAGATAGATTTTTAGAAAATTTAGATGTCCAGGCTCCACGCTAGACCTATAGATCCCTTTGGGATCTCTCCTAGGAATCTACATTTTAAAAAACATAATCTGAAATAGCCAGCTCAGCTCTGGTTTATGGACTTGAGTTTGAAAAACATGTTAAAATCTGTACGTTACCAGGTCATAAGTGAAAGTATTTGGGGGTAGTGTTTGAATACTGAAAAATCACTAGTAAATACCTCATTTCTGTTCAACTTGTAAATCTTTCCAGGAAGTAACTATTTTGTCTATAATTTCACAAATCCAATGTTACAACTAAATATGGTCATTAATTTGGAAGTATGAAGTCAAATTGAATTAGTAGAAAATGTTAATTATAGTATTAATTATATACAATCATATACTGCAGAATGGCATTTCTGTCAACGATGGACTACATATGTAATGGTGGTCCCATAAGATTATAATGGAGCTGAAAAATTCCTATCTCCTAGTGATGTAGCTGTCCTAACGTAGATAGCTTCATGTGCATTACTTGTGGTGATGCTGGTATAAATAAACCTGTTGTGCTGCCAATCATATAAAAGTATAGTACTTACAATTATGTACAGTGCATAATACTTGATAATGATAATAACCACATTACTGGTTTATATACTCACTATACTATACTTTTTATTGTTATTTTAGAGTGTTCTAATTACAAAAGTGTTTGGTATAAAAAAGTATGCTGGGTTAAGCTGGTTAAGCCTTATACATCTCATGTTTACCATATCTCTTGATTTCATCAAGTGGCCATGTTGAATGGTTGATCTATACCATCTTGGTTTGAGTAAGTACACTGTATGATAATTGCACAAAGACATAATCACCTAGTGATGATTTCTCATCATTAAGGGACACATACCTGTGTAAGTTTCATTTCATGTAATCACGATAATTTGAATTAGGCCAAAATATTGCTTAATAGACATTTCTACAGTATTTCTCTTGTACAGATGGATAATATTCATTTGTAATTTATTCCTGGAGTACTTAAAATTACATAATTCTTTTAAGCATTTCTCACCATTACTATAGTAATGTGCATGTGCACATGCAGACACATGCACACAACTTCTTGTATATATATTATTGACTTGCCTAGAAAATTTCATGACCAATTTGGTCTTCCTCTGACTGAATTATTGCAAAATCTGAATGAAACATTTTGCTAGGTGCCATCGAGTTGAGTCCAACTTATGGTGACCCTATGTACAATAGAACAAAACATTCCCCAACACTATGCCATGGCTGGTACCATGTCAGTGCTTCTGTGCTACTCATAGGGCTTTTCCATGGCTGATTGTTTTGGAAATGGGCTTCCAGGTGATTTTCCCATTTTTGTGGTGCTAAGAATTGAACCTAGGGCCTCAGAGCACACAGAGCAAGCACTCTCCCAACTGAACTAAACCCCTGCCCAAATGAAATATAGCTGTTTGAAATCAGTGTCTGGGTCTATTTGAGTGTAATCAGACTCAATACAACATAGCATGTTGACACCTTAGACATCATCCATTTTTTTCTCTAAAAACATTGTTCTGATCTATGCTCTCATTAGATTATTATAGAGAGGGACTTTGATTTCATGGTGTTTCTCACTATGTTGATCTACATCCATACCATCCTGGTGTCCAATCCCATCTGATCTCAGAAGCAAAGCAGGGTAAGGGCCTAATTAGTCCTTGTATGGGAGACTGCCTGGGAATACCAGGTGCTGTAAGCTTGGGAGAAGGACCTGGCATCCCACTCCTGAAACAATCAGCCATCAAAAAACCTACAAATAGCAGAGAAACACTGACATAGTGCCAGGCATGGCACAGTCTCTGGTCGTGTTTGATTCTATTGTACGTAGGGTCATTATGAGTTGGACCCGACTTGACAGCACCCAACAACAACATTGTTCTATTAATATATTGATGGTAGAAGCTGGGTTTTAGTCAAACAGAATATAGTAGACTAGAATACTATTTAAAATACTTATGCCTGTCCTCTCCCTACTGCTGTGGAAGAAGTATACTTTGCTGTTCTTTTGATATTAGACTTAGCTGTATATTTTGCTTTGGTCTCTTAGTGGTTGTATGACTTAATTTGGGGGTCTGCTATATGATTGCTCTGGCTAATGAGCTGCCAGTAGAAAACAGAAATATGTCTGTGCAGCTGGACTTAGGCTCTTGCCACTTTTCCAACTTCCAGAAGAAGAGCTCCTCCGCGTCCTGTTAGCTACTTCTCTTTAGCTTGGGCTCTATCTAGTTCAAATCACAGTGAGAAGCTGGTCCCACATGGACCTGCAGCATGATGCAGACTTAGAGAGTTCCTTCCTACAGTTCACCTGCAGATCCACGAAAACAAGACTTAAATGATTATGGCTGTATGCCACTGAGTTTGGGGAATTTTTTTTGTGTGTTTGTGTGTGTGGTACTAAGTGACCAATACAAGAGATATAGTGCAAGTGCCTCTGTATCTTAGAAGGTTTTAAAATGAATGTTTAGGTGTGGGCTCTGAAGGAATAAACTTTCCAAGTGCAAGAATCAAATATTAAATAATTAGTTCTGAAAATAATAAACAGTATACATTAGGTCTATTTTTTTTCCCAATTAGACAGCAATCTTCTCTTAATCCCCCAAATGAAGAGAAGCCTATTTTTAAAAACAAGTTTTGAAAGTCATTCTTAGCTGGATGTTCTGGATGCATAATTTTAAATTTCCTCTTCAAATATTTTAGGCTGTAAACCCAAAACCATGGTTACAGGATCCTGATAACTCCTCAGATAGATGGAAAACTCATCCTCCCAAGAAAAGAAGTGGTCAATTTGCAATTTGTCGGACACTGGTCCCTTAAAAAGAATATATATATATATATATGTATATATATATATATATGTATATATATATATACATATATATATACATATACATATATGTACATATATATATATATACATATATATATACATACATATATACATATATATATATACGTGTATATATATATATAAACTAGCCTACCTAAGGAATCTAAAATATCCTTTATATCTGTTATTAGACAGTCCAATTTATAATTCTCTCGATGAATGGGAGCATCTGTTTCTCCATAACCTCTCAAATCCAATGCAACAACTCTATATTCACTTTTAAATTCCCTCAGTTGGTGACGCCAGGAATACCTGCAGGGAAAAAGAAATATTAAAAATATTAACTAATACAAAGAGTAACATTAGCCAGGTGTGGTGGTAGGTGTCTATAATCTCAGCTATTCAGGCTGCTAACACAGGAGGATTGCTTGAGTCCAGAAGGTCTAGTCTAGCCTGATCAGTGTTGTGGCACCCCATCTCAGACAAATAAACAAAAACAGTAACAGTAAATACTTCCTCATTGGAAAACTAAGAAATTCCTTTTATGAAAAAGATTATATAATTGCATGTCAACAGGAAAAAGAGAACCACATGAGAAGGAAGCACTGATAGTCTTCATTCGAATTAGTTTATACTTTCACCAGCCCCAATGGGGCCAATATTTACAGAACTGCAAAATATCACACAACATAGAAATTTTCAAAGCTTTTCTTAAATGACAATCATAGCCACAAGGGAATCCATATTAAGGGCAGTCATTTTACAGCCTGAATTTCTAGACAGAATAAATGGATCATAAAGTTTTAAAATAATAAGAAAGATAAACTGGAAAGTTTTACTAAAACTTCTGAATGCTTATCTGGCCCAGGACTTTGGTGGAGCAATATAAGCAAAATGCTTTTGTATTGCAGAGTGATTTGATTCTCTAATTGCAAAAATTTACTAGATGAAAATTTATTTCCCTCTAAAGTAGATTTCACTCAATTTACTCCACTGTCAAGCAGGGCTCAGTGTTTTTAGTAATTATAACAGCTTACTTACAGATGAAAACATCTGAAGCTTAAAACAAAGACTATCACTGAAAGAATCCAGTAAAATAACTATTTAAGATAAACCTCTGCTTACTAAAGCAAAATTCTTCTGTACAGAAGATCCATAAACAATGAGTACAAGCAAGAGTGATATTCAAAACATTTAACAACAAAATGGGACCAACACTGAGCAGTTGGAATGGACATTAGTGCTACAGCTAAGCCCTGGAGGCCTTTACTGGGCCAGCCATTACCCAGGTATTTGATCAGTATAATTGAAATTCTCCCTTGTTGTTAGATGCTGTTGAGTCGGTGTCTGACTCATAGTAACCCTACATACAACAGATGAAACACTATTGTCGTGCTTCTCTGTTATTCATAGGGTTTTTAATGGCTGATTGTTTTTTGGGAGTAGGTTGCCAGGTCCTTCTCCCAAGCCTACAGCACCTGGTGTTCCCAGATGGTCTGCCATCCAAGTAGTAACCAGGCTCAACTCTGCTTAGCTTCCAAGATCTGACAGGATTGGACACCACAGTGGTAGGGCTGCAGACTTTTCTCCCTTAAATAAGCAAAATTATTTTTGGATAACTAGCAGGAAAAAAAAAGATACAGATTTTTCAAAGTGACTCACTATGTTATAGAACTCAAAATATGCAGTTTTTAAAAAAAGTATCTGCATGTACATCTGTTCATGGAAACAGTGTAAAATTATCTGACACAAACCAAATGGGAGATTATTGTCTGAAAATACTGTTGGAGTATATGAGATAAGCAAACACAGGGATGTAAGTTCATAAACCAGTAGAGCGGAGTCTTCAATGTGATGTGACATACAGCAATACGATAATATAAATCAATCACCTTATATAAACAGATTATCAGGAAGGGTGTCAGAGACATATTTAGAATTATGAATGGACATAGAATCTCTATCTACCATTAGAATATCTGTGACTTATGATAATCTGCAAAACCACTGCCAATAAAATGGATTTGAAAATGTTAATAAACAGCATCTTTTTTGATGAGGCCTTAGTAATCATGTTAATCTTATCCCTGGGTTGTAACAAACAAATGAAACAGTTTGTTCCCTTAAGGATTCTTTAAAAATTCTCATCTGTCAACTCATATGATTTTATTATTTTCTCATTAGCCTCACTTACAATTTTGAATTGATTATTTTATGTCTTTGTAACTGAAGCCCAATGCTTCCCTCTTTATAATCTGTCCTACCCAATCAGTAAAATGCTGCAGATTTAACTTCATAAATATTTGTGTAATTATTCCTGTCCATTTTGCTATGATTACCTTAATTCAGGACTCCATTTATGCAGCAATCTATTGGTTGGTCTGTGTCTGTTTCATTCCCTTCCCCTCTATCTTTTACAAAACCAGAATGATGTAGCAAAACACACTCTCTTATGTCATTTTCCTGCTTAAAATCTTTTCTGACTCCCTATTATTTATAACATGAAGCTCAAACTCACTATCCTAGTAAACCAAACCTTCAAGATTTGACTCGTGCCCGTTCTTCTAGCCTGATTACTTTTCATTCTCTGCCATTTGCTTTATAACAAAGAGCTGAAACCTACATTATTCTTACTACATGCCAGCCACAATTCTAAGTGCTTCACATAAGGTAACGTTGGTTCCCAAAACAATGCATGAAATAGTTGTTATAATTATCCTCACTTTACAGATGAAGAATCAGAGGCACAGTAAGGTTAACTGAAGTCAGTTGAAGGTCACAGAGTTAACAAACAGCAGAGCCTGGATTCAATCCCAAGGACCTCACCTCAGAGTTCACATTATGCTGCCCTGAAGCACCAGGCTGCTGGAGTGAACATATATAGAACCCAGGTCCTCAGAGTGAGGAGCAGCACTCTACCAACTAAGTTAAACCTCAGCCCTCACTTGTCTATAGATGTTTAATAAGCATCTGTTGAATAAGTGAAACAAAAAATGAGTTACGGTGCACTGAGAATAGTGATGCTAGAAGTGCCAGTTGTTCAATATGACTTCTATCTCAGTTCAAGCTTTTAAGATAATAACAGCTAAAGGTCTCATATTCCTATTAGGAAATTTATATACAATTTCTATTAAACTGTGCATTGTTTTACTATCTTAAATACTGGTATCTTCATTTAGAATTCATTTAATTGGAGATTTCAAGGTAGAAATGTGACTCAGTGTGCACAATTCCACATTTTACATTTAAAAATGCATTAGAGATCATGCAAACATGAAACCTGCATGTTACCATATTACGAATAATTTAAATTGACTTAAAAATAAATACAACTATTTCCATTAACAATGAGTAGAGCCAACTAATATTCTAAACCATTTTAAGAAATAGGATGACTGCATTTTTTTTTTCTGCCGTACTTGAGGGTTGAACCCAGGCATTGCATATTCTTTGCAATGCTCTACCACTGGGCTGCACTCCCAGCCCATTTTTTATTTTTTGTCTTGAGACAGAGTCTCACTAAATTATGCCTGCTGCCTCTGACCTTTAACTTGTGATCCTCCTGCCTCTGCCTCCTGAGTTGCTGGGATTAGAGGAGTGAGCCACTGTGCCTGGTGTGACTGCACACTTATTACAAAAGAATAATTTTTAAATGTCCTCTTCCTAGAATTCATAAATAATACATTTGATTCACACTACAGCTTTAAACTGAAAAAGAAATCACCCCAGGGATACACTGATGGACAAGTCATCCATATGAGTAAAACAAAAACAACCTCCTTGATATAGGAATAAGACATTTAAAAAGCATTATATATTATATAAATATTATAAATAAAACTATTTTCATATGCATTGTCTTTTCTCTGATAGCTTTAGGTAACAGCAGGGACCACTCAGAAAAAACCAACCTCTTTCCCAGTTATTACTCTTAACATAAGAAGGGTTCCCAGTTTTTCCAGGCCAGCCACTTTCTTTTTGTCTCTACCACAGAGAAAGGCCATGGCTGCTTGAAGAATCTTGCCTAAGTGCTTGAGTGATGACACATGCATTCTACACAGCTGTTGGTGAAGACAATTCACAGAAATTGCCTGGATCAGCTCAAAATACTCTTAAAAGAGATGCAAATTGAGGTGGAGAAAGACTAAGAAACAAATTAGCTTTTGACAAAGAGCCATATTTTGGGCTAATTTAGCAAAAGTTCTCACAGATGTGTATCTTCTTTGCTATTTCCTTTGGATTCTAAGAAAGAAGATCCAGGTTTTATTGTCTCAGCATAACATATAATGTTGTTTGTTGTTGTTAGTTGCCATCAAGTTGTATCTGCCTCATAGGGACCCTCATAGAGTTTTTAATGGCTGATTGTTCTGGGATTTTCTTGGGAGTGGATTGCCATGTACTTCTCCCATTTTTGCAGTCCCAAGGATTGAACCTGCGTCCTCAGGAACTATGGAGCAGTGCTCTGCCAACTGAGCTAAACTCCAGCCCATAACATGTAATAGTATACATTAAATATCACCATTTCTCAAAATCTATTCTCAGGTAGTGATGATAAGTATACATAATACATCATATTTTTATGGTACTTTTTCTATTTTAATTTAATTTTTAAGTTTTTTGTGATACTTAAGGGTTGAACCCACAGCCTTGCATATACTTTGCAAGTATGCTAGCACTGCGCTACACCTCCAGCCTTGTTTCTTATTTTTTACCTTGAGACAGGATCTCACTAAGTTACCCAGGCTGCCTCTGGCCTCAAACTTGTGATCCTCTTGCCTTTGCCTCTCAATTCACTGGGATTACAAGTGTAACCCCACCATGCCTGGCTCTCTCAATCCCATTTTTTATTTTTCAGTTTGAGATAGGGTCTCATTAAATTGCACAGGCTGCCTCTGGTCTTAAAATTGTGATCTCCTGCCTCTTGAGTTGTTGGGATTACAGGTGTGTGCCACCATGCCTGGCTTAATGGTTCTCTGTTTAAAAAGCACTTTCACACATACTAGCAACTCAAGATTATTTTGTTTTCATGTGATCATATATTTTGATATACTTGATCTACAAACAAGTCTATAATCTCATGTGTATTTAGGCAAAGAAATTGATAGAGGAATAACATTTACATTTATGATGTAACTTGAAATTGGTTTAAAATGTCATAAAATATTGGGACTTTAAAAATAGAAATGAAGAAACAAGGAAAGAAAAATTTTTGTCCCTAAACTTAAGAGTCTTGTCCTAAATTCTAAGATATGGATTGACTTTTTCCACTAGAACCCGAGTGGACCCCACTGAAGTGGGTAATAGTGGCATTTTGATTGGAAAGGACAGAATGAGCATCAACATAGAGGTCTTGGTTTAGGCTATGACACACTCAAAAAGAGGTATTTATTACCAGTAATCTCCATGTAGCTGCTTTAGGGTTCTGCCTAAACAACCAGGTAGCATTTGGATTAATGGAGAGTAAAGGTCAGTGAATTTAATATCTATTTGAGTAACTGAGTTCTTTGGACCACTGTTGTTCTAAACTATAAGCAAGGCTCTTGCTGGAGTGACAAACGGTGGATTTGATGAATAGGAATGACTTTTTCCTAATTATTATGTGCATATATTTTCTAATCTATGAGTCTTCAGAGTAAAAACATTTCTAGTAATTTTTCAAAAACTAAACCATTCCTCATAATAAGATCTCTCTGGATACATTCAACACTTGACTCCTGGAGCAAATGGGGCTTGATGTCCAGGGACAGTGCTGGGTGCCTCCTAGGCTGTCCCATTCACTGAAGATTCTAGGACATATACAAGAATCATCAAGTATTTCTATTTTTTAAAAAGGCTCTCATGAAGAGCAAATAATGGGACAATGTCATAAAAAAACATGCAAAAAATATCACCTCAAGATCAGACAGCATTGACTGCCCTAGATTAAATGGGCACCACTGCCATTTTCTGGAACTCTTTGAAACAATTACCAAGTGGTTGAAGTTGTTGTAGGCTCATTTTTATCTCACATAGATTGTTCCAAATGTAAAGAGGTGAACTTCCCAGAAGAAAAAGAGCATGGATAAGCATTGTGGTAAATACCACACACACACACACACACACACACACACACACACACTTTCCTCATTAAGAAAAATGAATTTTATTTAAAATGACTTAAAATGTTAAAGTAAGGTATTCTTATATTGTTGGCTGACTTTTTAAGACCCTCTTGAATGTTTGTATAAGGTGTGAAATTTAAAGGGTAAAAACTCAAGTATATTGTCAAATTATTACCTTGCCTACAGATGGAGTACAAGCAACAGAAAAAAGAGTCAGCTCTGAATTTCAAAAATGAAGGGCACTTTACCTTCTGGCTCGGCCAATATCAGACCGATAGCTGTGATGCTTAACCAAAAAGATATATGTAAAAATATTTTTTTGTGTGTGGTACTTGAGGATTGAACCCAGGGCCACACACATACTTTACAAATGCTGTACCACTGGGTTGTACCCCTACCTCATTTTTTGTTCTTTATTTTAGTCTCACTAAATTACACAGGGTACCTCTGGCCTCAAACTCATGATCCTCCTGCCTCCACCTCCCAAGTCACTGGGATTATAAGCAAGCATCAATGCTCCTGGCCTTATATAAAAAATACTTGTGAAAGAACCCAGGACATAGTAAATGCTCAGTAACTATTAACTATCATTATTATCAGCATGAAAATTAGGAAATTATGAATTTTTGAGTGAGTGGAACTGAAGGAAGAAAATGAACATTTTTTGAGTATTCACTGGGGCAATGTCAAAGATCTTTCATATGTTCTTACTCTATCCTTATAACATCTCTGAAAGATTACTGTAGATGATTGCACAGGGTACTGTAGCTAGTAAGGGGATAAGCCAGAATTCACCATCCTTGTTACTCTGGGAAGATTTGATTAATGCTTCAGAGTAACATTTTATTGTTAACCAGTCATGTCATGCACTCCATGAGGTAAGTCCATATACATATGTTTGAATTATAGCAAGCAGTTTTTCTACCACCTAATTAGATTGTTTCCAGATAGAAGAACAGATGAAAATGATTTATTCATAAAGTTAAATCCAAAGTGGGGAAAAGTCTGCATGAGGAGAAAAGTCTTCTTAGGAAGAGACACCCATAGTATTCTTGCTCTAGACAAATTATGAGGTAGATGGGTCTTTGCCATCATCCATTCTTTTCTTCAATGGCTAATATTTCCTAGTACACTAACATCCTCAATACATTTGTTCATAAAATACTTTAAATTCATAAAATATTAGCTAAATTGTCTAAAGGTAATATTCCTCTCAAACCTAGATGCACTTTAAATCAGGACTTTGGGTGACACTAAATCTCTAAAACTCTATAAGAGGTGAAGAATTTGTAATGGTGAAATTCTTGTTGTTGTTGTTAGGTGCCATCGAGTCGAGTCTGACTCATTGGGACCCAAATAGGGTTTTCAATGGCAGATTGTTTCGGGATTGCCTTGGGAGTAGATTGCCAGGTCCTTCTCCCATTTTTGCGGTGCTGGGAATTGAACTCAGGACCTCAGAGACTGCAGCACAGTGCTCTACCAACTGAGCTAAATCCCAGCCCTGGTGAAATTCTAGGTATCATGAATTAGTTAAATTTTGAGGCACTATGTTGTCCCAGACCTTTCAAAAAACAACAGATATTCTACCTTTGAGTCAACTCACAGAATAAGTTTTTTCATCCATTTCTGGGCCTATTTTGTGAACCATTTGAGGATCACAGCCTTTTACCATCCAAAAATGATTTTCTTTTTCACCACTGTACCTATAATCTCTTTTAAAGATGGTAATTTGTGTGTGTGTGTGTGTGTGTGTGTGTGTGTGTGTGGTACTGGGGGTTGAACCCAGGGTCTCATGCTTGCATGCTTTGCAAGTACTGTAACACTGAGCTGCACCCTCAGTCCATATTTTTACTTTTTGAGACAGGGTCTCGCTAAATTGTGCAGACTGCCTCTGGTCTTGAACTTGTAATCCTCCTGCTTCTGCCTTCAGAGTCACTGGGATTACAGGTCTTTGCTACTGCACCCAGAAAAGAATCTCATTTTTTAAAGTTTAATTAGGTATTATTTTCATCTGTTTTTATTTGGTCTTGTGGGGTAAATGGAGAACAGGGAACATACCCATTGGTAACTGCTATGATCTTAATACGTACTCCAAAATTCACACATTGAAACATAACTGCCAGTGTGACAGTTTAAGAGAGGGACATTTAGGATGTGATTAAGTCATGACAGCAGAGCCCTCATAAATCCTATTAATAACCTTATAAATAAACTGGAGGTAATTAGCTAAGCCCTTTTTGTCCTTCAATCCTTCCACCATGTGAGGTCATAGCTTTTGGTCCCTCTGTAGGATGCAGCAACAAGCCACCATCTTGGAAGCAGACTGGGCCCTCTCCAGACACTGAAGCTTGATCCTGAACTTCTTGACTTTAGCACAATGGGAAATAAATTTCTGTTCTTTATAAATTACTCAGTGTTAGGTATTTTGTTATAGCAGTACAAACAGACAAAGCCAGTAACTATATTTTTGGCTTTACATTTTCATCTTAATGCAAAATATTTAGATTTTTAATTTATCCTGCATTTATATGAGCCTCCACATGGCTATGTGCACAGGAAATAGTTTATATTAACTTACCACAAGTCCTTCTTTCTCTTTCTTTTCCCTATCTGAAAACCTCACCAAAAGCTTCCTGATAACAAGCATTACAAGACCTTTATTTAGAATCTTTTTTCTCCATCTATTGTATTTTGTCCACAGTAGGTACTCTATAGAAACTGTTTTGTAGTTATTTCAGAAATGTGAAACATTAAAAAGTACTTTTTATAATCCCTCCAAAAATTCAAGATGATCACATGTAGCTTTCTTCAGACAAGGAGGAAAGTCATCATTGTGATTCAGGAACATTGAGGAATGATAACTCTGGGAAATTCACCATAGAGTAATGTCTGTCAAAAGTCATTACAAGAAAATGGGACACTATGACAAGGCTTATGGTTTGAATATTTGCCCCTTCCAAAGCTCATGCTACCTGCAGCCCTATTACTGTGGCATCTGATCCTGTTGGATCTTAAAAGCAAAGCAGGGTTGGGCCTGGTCAGTCCTTGGGTGGGAGACTGCCAGGGAATACCATGAGCTTTAGGCTTTAAAGAAGGACCTGGCAGCCCACTCCCCACCAAAAACAATAAGCCATTGAAAACCCTATGAATAGCAGAGAAGCACTGACAATAATGCTGGGCATGGCACAGTGTCAGGTAGTATTTTGCTTGTTGTACATAGAGTCACTAAGAGTAGGACCTAATCGATGGCACCTAACAACAACAACAAGTTCATGGGAAAATTTAATTACCATCGCAACAGTATTGAGGTGGGACCATAGCCTTTGCATGGTGGCACATGCCTATAACCTTAGCACTCAGCTGAGGCAAGAGGATCATGAGTTCCAGGCCAGTCTGGGCTGCACAAAGAGATGCCCCAACAACAACAACAACAACAACAACAACAACAACAACAACAAGCAAAAACAAACAAACAAAAAACCACAAAAAAACCCCACAAAACTCAGTGGCACATGTCTGTAATCCCAGCGACTCAGGAGATGGAGGCAGGAGGATTGCAGGTTCAAGGCCAGAGGCAGCCTGTGTAATTTACCAAAACCCTGTCTCAAGATAAAAAATAAATAAATAAATAGCAAGGGGGCTGAGGGTGTACCTCAGGGGTGAAAAGCATGCAAGAAGTCCTAGTTCCAACCCCACAGTACTGCAAAAGAAAAAAAAATAGTGGGGGGAGAGTAAGTGCAAATTACAGAGTGCAATATTATGAAAATCCCCATAATGAACCTTGCAATACTATATATAACTTTTAAAAATCACATTATACCTCAAAAATATGTACAACTATTGTTACATGTTAATGAAAATGTTTTTGTAAAATGTTTAGGATTTAATAATTTAATAATAATTTAATAATTACACACACTATATATGAATTAAATTATCACTCTGTACTCCCCAAATGCTGGAGTTTAGCTCAGTTGGTAGAATGCTGCTCTGTGCTCTCTGAGTGTCTGGGTTCAATCCCCAGCACTGCAAAAATGGGAGAAGGACATGGCAGCCTATTCCTGAAGTAATACCAAAACAATCAGGCACTGAAAACCCTATGAATAGCAGAGAAGCACTGACAATAGTGCTGGGCAGGGCACAGTTTTGGGGAGTGTCTCATTCTGTTGTACATAGGGTCGCCATGAGTCAGACCCAACCTGACCACACCTAACAACAACAAAACCCCCAAAATATGTACAATCAAAATACCAGAAAAGAAAGTGTATGGGGTGGTGGGACCTTTAAGAGGTGATTAGGCCATCAAGAATTTGTACTTCTGAGTGGAATCAATGCCATTATGTAAGGATGAATTTGCCTTCTTTGCCTCGTTCCCCTTCTACCTTCTGCCATGTGAAGATATATACTAGTGCCTTGATATTGGACTTTCTCCTTGACTGTGAGAAAATTTACCTGGTCTGTGGTATTCTGTTATAGCAATAAGTTTTAATGCAAAAGAAAAAAGTTACTTGGTGAGTTTACCAGAATTCTGGAAATCCATGAAGCAGGAGCATAAGTGGTTTGCCTCTTTCTCCAGCAGCAACATAGTGAAATCTTAACCCAGAATCCTAAAAATTGAGGGCATGAAATTTTAGTGATGTTTGGTGTTGACTGTCAAACTAATACATTTAGAATTTCCACTTCATTAAAAAAAATCACTTGCATTATTTTTACATCAAGAAATAAATATTAACTTTCAAAAAGAAAGAAAACCCTGATTTATCTATAGGATAAATTGACTGATTCTCTTTTGTTGACATTCCCTTCACAGTATCTTTATTTCTTGTTCTACTACAAGGTCAATTTACAGTGTATATTTTGAGTTTCTGAAGCAATGTCACAATTTGTACCTTTCATCTTAACTGATGTGTCACATTTCATCTCACTCAAATTCTGTAGGACAAGTAAATAATTCTGATCTTAATTTACATTTCTGCCAAGTTTACCTCCTAGCCATGTACCCTTTTTAGCTTACCCGTCAAAAGCTGTGCCGTCAGTTACATAATTCACACCTCCTTCCCTTATTTTTAGGTGTCTCCTTCCCACACTATTGAGTATTGCATGTACCGCTCCCCTTGCTGCCTGCTCATGTCATGTCAGTGTGTGTTTCTAACAGCAGAATATCCTGAGTGCTCAAGACGTCACTCTGCATGTGGGAGATAGGATAGCCCAAAGAAAATAAAAGGAATGAGAGAAAAATATAGCAAATACTGAGCAAATTGAAGAAAGCAAAATGGAGAAGACATCAAGAAAGAAAAGTAAAAATTGAAGGAAATTAACTAAGAATCAAAAGCAGAACACCATCACCAGGTTTTGTATGGGGCCACAGGCTTTTCAGATGTGAAAAAAGTTTTAAGGTCACCTGATTCAATTGTGTCATTTCACAGACTTAGGAAATGAGGCCCAAAGATGTCAACACAGGCCATAAAAGTGGTGGGGAGGATTGGAGGTGCAGGTCAGTGGTACAGCACTTGCCTAGTATGCACAAGGCCTTTGGTGGATCCTCAGCACCAGGAAAAAATTTGTTGGGGCAGGGAGTGATTAGAATCCCCATCCTGTCCTACTTTGCAGGACAATGTTCTTTCTATTCCTTGGTTCTGCATTTCTGGTGGCCAGAGTCATCGGAAAGGCATTATGAGAAATTCCAGACAACTATGTTATTTTTATGCCTGCAGCTGTAGCCCTGTGGCATCTGATCCCATCAGATCTGGGAAGCTAAGCAGGGTCAGGCCTGGTTAGTACCTGGATGGGAGACCGCCTGGGAACACCAGAAGCTGTAGGCTTGGGAGAAGGACCTGGCAACCCCCTCCCAAAAAGCAATCTGCCATTGAAAACCCTATGAACAGCAGAGAAGCACTGACAATAGTGTTTCCCCTGTTGTACAGAGGGTTGCTATGAGTCGGGTACCGACTCGACGGCACCTAACAACAACAACAATGTTATTTTTACCCCTCATGTTGGACAGAGTTAAGAAATGTAATTTTGGTCTCAACTGTAGAATCTCTTCCTAGAAGTTAAATAACTTTTTTTTTTTTTTTTTTTTTTTGAGGGAAGGTGGGAGTTGAGTCTTTGAGGATAATCTGTGGGCAATGGATTGGATTTAATTGACATGCTTTATTGCACTGTGTGCTAGTGCAATAATTGTAATAATAAATAATAAATTGAATTAAGTTCTAAGTTTGGTTTACAGTTTTTTTAGGCTTATTATTATTATTAATTCTTACATGAATTCCAGGCTGTTCCTCTTATCCTTCTTGCCCTCTGAACTCTAGTTGTTGGGCAATTTAGCTCTTAGTAGGAAATTAGAACTTTGGTGACATAAATATCTCATAAAATGCTGGTATTAAAGGCCTGAGTCAGAATGTAGGGTGTATCACAGGGGCTATTTCCCCTCGCCACCTGGAGGCTTAGGAAATAGAATATCTGTGTGTCTGTTTTGAGAAATCTTGGGACGAGCATGGGCAATTAGAGTCTACATGCATGGATGACATTTATTTTTTATTCCACTCCTCTGGTCTGTGACTTCCTGAGTCTGCTTCCCTCCTCACAAACATATACCATTTATTGTTTCATGCTGTCCAGGTTATCTGCTATCAGAATAAATTCCTGATTTACAAAGGCTTACTCTGTTCACTCAATCTCAAAATTCGGGCAAGCAGTCTCCTCAGACAGGAAGGCATCACCAGGAACAATTCCTTGCAGCTGATCTGAGCTCTAAAGGGCAAAAAGGTGACAGGAGACAGCTACTCCTCACAGTAGGAAAGGGAGCAAGAATTATTGTGTTGCTGCATGTGTGTGGGAGCAATAAAAGAGGACCTTGATTAGAGATAATTCCACATTCAGAAACCACCCAAGCCGTTTGCAAACGGACTGCTGTGCGCTTGCCCGCTCTCATCCTCCCTCCCTTCTCTCTCTCTCTCTCCTTCTCTCCCCCCCACATTCCCTCCCCCACCCTTCTCACATGAAGACATACAAACCCAACCCTTCTCCCACCACATCTTGCCCCTTCAGCCTCGAGTTGGCGTCTTATGCCCGCACCACGAGCCCAGTGAACACTAGGACACACTGAACTGGCGTCACGGAAGGGTCTGTCCCGCGCCCTCTGCTCCCACAGCCCTCACGCTCCCTCTCATTATCCCCAGGCCTGCACTGGCCTTCACCTTTATCCGCACGTAGCAGTGGGTACCCAGAGAGGGGTCGTTCAAGCACGCAGGAGGGGTTTCCCGGGCCACTCGCCGGAAGGTCTGCGTGGGTTCCTTGCCGATGCTCCACAAAAGTTTGAGCAGGTGGATGGAGGCGCAGAGTCCACAGTAGCAGTAGACCAAAGACCAGAAGATCAGGGACCGGATCGCTACCATCAGGCGGGGCAGGCAATCTTGCAGCCTCGCCATGGAGCAGAGGCGGCAGCAGATTGCGCTGCGCTTTCTCGGGAGCCACTGGGCCGGTGCCAGGGCGCGTCAGACCCGCCCGCCGTTGCCAGCTCCGCGTGCCTCCCCTGGGCCCCTGTGCATACGCCCGAGTTCCGCGCCACTGGGGCGGGCTCCTGCACTCGAGTTGCGTGTCGGACGCCAGGCTCAGCTCTGGAGCGCCGAGGCAGATCTCGAGTCTGCCGCATCCGCCCACAACAAGGCAGGAGTGGAGTCACTCTTCTGCAGAGTGGCATCCCATTCCACAGATTCTAAGACTGGGCAAAATGAAGACTTTCCACCGCAGAAATCACTGGTGTTCAAATGCTCCAGTACCCAGCAGTTGGAATTTCATTAGGTATTTTTTTTCCATCACAGAATGATGGGGTGAGGGGAGGAGGCACAGGGCAGTAAATGACTTTTGTACTACATTATGATCATTACTTTATTCACGATAATCTCTGGAAGATGTAAATATTTTTCAACTAAATTCAAAATTTTTGTTAGCCAAGCTAGAAACCGGCAAATAGGCACTTTAGAACAAGTTTTCTGTCCATTTTATAAAGTTTTCTTTTTCTTATTTTTGGCAAGAGTATTCTATAAATGGAATCATATAGTATGTAACTTTTTGTTTCTGGTATCTTTCACTTACCATAATGTATTTTGAGTTTCAACCGTGCTACTGCATGTGTCCTTCATTTTTTCCCCCTTTTTAAAATTGCTCCTTCCTTTCCTTCAATTATTGCTATTTTGTTAAATGCATACTCCAGAACTGTTTATCTGGTCCCCATTAAGGAACTTTTCCCCCCACCTTGGTTCTGTTATGAATAAACACACTAACTGTTTATCTGGTCCCCATTAAGGAACTTTTCCTCCCAGCTTGGTTCTATTATGAATAAGCACACTAACAGTCATGTAAAAAAATTGTGTGAACATTAAGCACTTGGTGTGGGATGGCATGTCCACGGACAGTAGGCAAGCCTGCCAGGGCCTAAAGAATGGGACCCTGGAGGATTGGATTGTGGCCACCCAGGACATGGGTTCCACAACCCAAACAGCCACAGTCATGGCCAGAGCCTTCTCTGAACCAGCGGCGGACAGCATCACTAAAGGCCTTTACTGCTGTTGTGGAAAAGTTCAAAGACAAGACACATGGCACATGTAATAATTGCAGGGAGAAGGGACATTGGTGGTGGGAATGCCCAAAAAGGCAGGAAGGGCCCAGAAAAGAGAGGAGGGAGGAACGATCTGAGGAGAACAATAGGCCTCGTGGTCCATGCCCTCGATGTGGCAAAATGTGTCACACTGAAAAAAACGTGCTGGTCCAGCTACCATAGGGATAGCACACCCCTCCATAAGCCTTTAAACAGGGTGGGGTGCCTTTTAGCCCAACAACAAAGGAAAGATGGGGAAAGGCCACAGGAAAGGATAGAGACCAGACCCAGAGAAACAAAACAGAGACCTATAGAGGACCAGAGTAAGGGCAAGGACCAGAAAAGAAAAAGGCCACAGAGGGAGGTAGAACAGAGACCTCCAGAGAATACAAATAAAGACAAGGACCAGGAAAAGGGAAAGCCTCAGAGAGACAGGGACAGGCTCCAGGTGCACTGGACTGTACCTGTAGAGGCAGGACTAGAACTCAAAACTGATGCCTCAGCAAATAATAAAGGCTCTAGTTATTATTTTAAAAATTTAGGATTATTGAGTAACAAAAAAATCAATGTTTTCATTTTACCTGGGTAAATACCTAGAAATGAGATTGCTAGGTCTGATGGTAAGGGTACACTTAACTTTATGAGAAACTGTCAATCTGGTTTCCAAAGTACCTGTATAGGGATAGGGGTGTAGCTTAGTGGGAGAGTCTATGCCTAGCATGCACAAGACCCTGGGTTCAATTCCTAGTACAAAAAAAAAAAAAAAAAAAAAAAAAAAAAAAAAAAGACTGGGCACAATTTTGAAATCACACCAGCAATGAGTGTTATAGCTAAGTCACATTCTTAAAAAGTTTATTGTAAAACACACACACACGCACGCGCACACACACGAACTTAAATTTTAGCCAATCCAGAGGTGTGCAGTGGTATCTCATTAAAATGTTAATCTGTTTTTTTCCTAATGACTAATGTCAGGCATATGGGAGAAGGATGTGGCAGTCCACTCCCAAAAACAATTCTGAAACAGCCACAGAAAATGCCATGAGGATCTCTATGAGTCATACCCAACTCAAAAGCCCTTAACATCAAGATGGGTATAAGGGGCTGGCTGGGGTTTAGCTAGTTGATAGAGTGACACCCCACATGCTCTGAGGCCCTGGGTTTGATCCCTAGCACTGGAAAAAAGAAAAAAGGACAACGTGGCAGCCCATTCCCCAAACAATCCCTAAACAGTCAACCATTAAAAATCCTATAAGGGCCTCTATGAGTTGGACCCAATTTGATGGCACCTAATAATATGGGGTGGGCTGGGATTTAGCTCAGTTGGTAGAGCGCTGCGCTACAGTATCTGAGGTCCTGCGTTCAATTCCCAGCACTACAAAAATGGGAGAAGGACCTGGCAATCCACTCCCAAGGCAATCCTGAAACAGCCATTGAAAACCCTATGAGGGTCGCTATGAGTTGGATACCAACTCGATGGCACCTAACAACAACAACAATATGGGGCATCTTCTATGTACTTACGTATTACTCAAATGTACTTTGACAAAATGTCTGAACAAATTGTGTGTGTGTGTGTGTGTGTGTGTGTGTGTGTGTGTGTGTGTGAGATGCTGGAGATTAAACTCAAATGCTCTAGCACTGATCTGCATCCCCAGCTCTTTTTACCCAAAAATCAGGTTGTTTACTTACAACTGAGTTCTTTATAAAAAGCCTTTATCATAGATAATTTTTTATCTATTTAGATAAAATTTAGAATTAGAATATTTAGAAATATTTTTCCCTAGTCTGTAGCTTTGTCTTTTCAGAGCAAGTTTTAATTTTCATAAGGTCAAATTTGTCATTTTTTTCAATTTATAAATCATTTATTTGATGTCAAGTCTAAAAACTCTTTGCCTAGCCATACATCCTGAAGATGTGAAGTATATTTTTACATTTTATATTTAAGTTCATGATCCAATTTGAGTTAACTTTTGTGTAAGGTGTGAGAGGTTTAGGTTGAGATTTTTTTCCTCCTATGAATATCCACTGACACTTGTTGAAAAGGCCATCTTTCCTCTATTGAATTGTACCTTTGTCTTATTTTTTGTGGCTGTACTTCTAGTATCTCTATTGTATTCCACTGATCTATGGGTGTTTGGGTTGGCTCTTCTTTCCTTCCTTTCCTTCCCTCTCCTTCCCTCTTCTCTCTCCCTTTTTATAATCCTTGTTTGTGCATGTTTTATATGTCTTTGAGTTTATAATAGTTTCTCTAGGGTACACACTTGGAGGGAATTGATGGGTTATGATTACCCAACTATTCAATATTACAAAATGTCAAATTGTTTTACAAAATGATTATATTTATACTCCTGAGACCATCAGCAGGAGTTTCCTCTGATCCTCTCCAAAACCTGATAGTGATAGAAGTATCATTTTAACTAATGTGATGAGTAAAGATTACTATCATTTATGGCTTCAATTTTCATTCTCCTTAATACTAAAGAAGCCAAAATCTTTTCATGTTCATTAGTTATATGCACTTCCTCTAAAGGGAAATGTCTGTGTGTGACAGAGAATTACCAATACCCATGTGTTGTTCTGAGTTTCCAAGGCTTGCAGACAGGTGTGGTCAAGTGATTGGGTTTTGGTCAGTGAGAAGTTAGTACAAGAGCCCTCTTTCAAGACTGGCCATTAAAAATTTCTTGTGTAGCCGGGCATGGTGGTGCACGCCTGTAATCCCAACGGCTCGGGAGGCGGAGGCTGGAGGATTGCAAGTTGGAGACCAGAGGCAGTCTACATAATTTAGTGAGACCCTGTTTCAATAAGTTAACAAAAAATGGGCTGGGCATGCAGCTCAGTGGTCCAGCACTTGCAAAGCATGCAAGCGCAGGCCCTGGGTTCAACCCCCAGTACCGCAAAACAACAACAACAACGACAACAACAAACTTCTTGTGTGATCCTCTGCTCCTGTCTTCCTGCGTTACCTCAACTAAGAGAACACATGTTCCAAGTGGTGTAACTATACATTTATAGTATGGAATAAGACCACTCAAACTGCTTTTCTTTCCTTAACAACTGAATATCCCTTATACATTTCTTTTAGGGTGGAACATTTTGTGGTAAAATGTTTTTTTAAATTTCACTCTCATTTTGATAGCTTTATTGAGTTCAGAATTCCAAGCTAACAACCCCCCTATTTTCCTTTTTATTATCAAAGACTGGAAGATAAATATAGATTACATCAGATCATTCTTACTGTATACACACAGAACTACGGTCAATAATGTGAAAGAAACAGCAGTAAAATGCACACAGCTTCTCCTTCCCTCATTCAAAAACTTTTGAATCACAAACTTAGAAACTCATCAGCACAACACCCTCCTTTGGCAAATGGTTCAGAATAGGGTGCCAAGAAACTGTATGCTAACATATGCATATGGGAGAAGGATATGGCAATCCACTCCTGAGGCAATCCCAAAACAATTAGCCATTGAAAACCCTATGAGAGTCTCTATGAGTCAGATAGAACTGGATGGCACCTAACAAGAATACCACCAGGACCACCACAATATACGCATAAACTTTCTTAATGAAAAAACAGAAGCAGCCATGATTAAGATACATTCAGTTACTAATAACCGTTGTTCCCTAAGGGACATAGTCAAAAGAGAAACTGCAGAAGAGAAAAGCTATATATAGATACACAATGAAAAAATAAACTGCACAATTAACATGTGCATGTTTAAATGCTGGAAAATTCACAGTCCTCCAAAACTCTCTACATTTCAAGGTGACAGTTATTTTTCTTTCAAAACTTTGAAGATTTAATTACATAGTTTCTGATGTCTATTGTTGCTGACAACTTAAGTCTTATTTCTATTCGGTAAAATAAAAATAAGCTAATTCATAGCTCCTTTTCTTTGTCTACTTACAAAATTTTGTTTATAGTATACTAGCCTCTGAAAAAGTATCTTGGGTATGGATTTCTTTTTCATTATCCTGCTTGAGAAGTTGTACTTCCAAGATAACATGGTTTTTCTTAACTTTAAGAAAATCACAATTATTGTTTCCTCAAAGAATGACCCCCTTTATTCTCCTGGATGGTTCCAAGGATTTTCATTAGATATGTTAGATCTTTTCATTTATCCTGTAAAGAAGGTGTTGGCAAATTTTCTGACACTTTCTCAGCAGGAGGTCAGATGGTAAACATTTTAGTCTTTGAGGGCCATATAATTTGTCACAGCTACTGTACTCCATTATTACAGCACAGAACAGCCATAGCCATTATGCAAATAAATGGATGTGGCTGTGTTTCAATAAAACTGTACAAAACCAGTCAGCAAGTTGAATCTGACCTCTGGGCTATATAGTTTACTAATCTCTACTCTGGAGCCGTACCACCGTGGCATCTGCTCCCCTCAGATCTAGGAAGCTAAGCAGGGTTGGGTCTGGTTAGTACTTGGATGGGAGACTGCCTGGGAACACCAGATGCTGTAGGCTTGGGAGAAGGACCCAGCAACCCACTCCCAAAAAAATAATCTGTCATTGAAAACCCTATGAATAGCAGAGAAGCACTGACAATACCGTTTTGCCTGCTGTACATAGGGTCGCTGTGAGTCGGACACTGACTGGACTGCACCTAACAACAACAACAACTCTGATCTCTCAGTATCTTACTGATCAGTATATTCCTTCTCCCTGTCTCTGTGCTGGACCCTTGTATGTTTATTTGGATATAACTTCTAGTGTGCTTTGGATTTTCTGGGGTGGTGGTGGAGGGTGCTTGCAATCAAACCAAGGGCCTTGTATATGCCAGGCAAGTGTTCTACCACTGAACTATACCCCAGCCCTAGATCACTTATTTTCTTTTCAATTGTGCCAAATTGTTTTAACTCATCCATTAAGGTTTTTTATTTTTTTTCTTGTGGTACTGGGGGTATAGCCCCAGGGCCGCATGCTTGCATGTTTTACAAGTGCTGTACCACTGAGCTTCACCCCCAGCCTATTTTTTCACGTTTTTAGACAGGGTCTTGCTAAATTACCCAGACTGCCTCTGGTCTTGAACTTGTGATCCTCCTGCCTCCATCTCCTGAGTCACTGGGATTACAGGTGTGTACCACTGAGCTTAGCCCACTAGGAAATTTTAAAGTTGTCTATTCCAATACTTTCTTTTCTAGAAGTTTCATCTTTCTAAATCTGTCCATTTCCTACCAAAAAGTAATTTCTTTTAAACATTTTATAAATAACTGTTCTACCCAAGTCCTGGGGGAGAGTAGGGTAAGAGGTTATATTACTGTTTCTTCTTTCACTCACTGTAGCTTTCATTTATTATTATTTTTTTAATGTTATTTGTCTTTGATCATGAGCAAATTTCTTGACCTCAATCTGTGGTGATCCTGCTTCTGCCTTTGTCCAACCTAGGACCTTCAGCCCCATGGAGACCCTCCTTCAACTTTCTCACTTCACCACTGGTTCATGGAACAGTCAGAATGCTAACAGGGCTCTAAGCATCTGACTTCAATAAAGTCCTACCATCTCAGTACTCTGAGTTACTTAGTTACTTAGTACTCTGTTCCCAACTAATTTTAGGATGGAAGACCAGAGAGAACTCCTCTGCCTATTTTGAGACTGACAATGCTCAAAAAATGGGTTCCATGCAGGTTATATTTGTAAAACTCTGGAAATAAACTTGGTAGGTCTTTAAGTTTAATTCTAATTTCAGTTAAATTCTAATGATATGAAGTTCATTTGATATTTACAAGTCAGATGAGTAACTATAAATTTTACACAGTAACAGTTATAATTCAGAGGTTCAGTAAATAAATTATGGTAGCAAAAAAAAATGCAGCTGGCTCCCTACCTATTATCATAGATTTAATATATCTGAAATTCTAGCATAAAAATTATATCTGGATTTTAAATGCAAAAAAATATACAAGAATATCTTATCATCTTGATGTGGGGGTGAGTAGAACACTGACTTGACAGCACCTAAAAGCATGATTGAAAAATATGGTGAATGTTTAAATAAAAAATAATTACAGTCAAAGACACATTGGTGTTAATTCCCTCATAATACTTTCCCATCAATCCCATCAATCTTACCACTTTCTGAAGCAGTTCTGGAAGTCCTCTTTTGTGGGTGTCTTCAGCTGTGCTGTTGTGGCTGTCTCAACATCCTGAATCAATTCAAAATGTTTATCTTTCATGGTCATTTTGACTTTGGGGAAGAGCCAGAAGTTGCATGGTGCCAGATTTGGTGAATTAGGTGGATGAAGACAGAAATTTTATTTGACAGAAATTGCTGTATCAGAAGTGATGTGTAACATGGAGTGTTGTCATGATGGATGATGAAACTGAAGACACAAAAGAGGACTTCAGAACTGGTTCAAAAAGTTGCAAGAACGATGAGATAAGTGTGTTCAAAGCCCGGGGAACTATTTTGAGGGAAATTAATGGCAGTGTGTTTTTTAATGTAATAGATTTTAAAAATGTAAACATTATATTTTTTTATCACACTTCACTGAAGCTTTAATCTCTCTATAATTGGTATAGAGGGAGAGAAATTTTCTTCATAGCTCCAAATTTTATATTTAAATAATTTCTAAAAGTTTTTAAATTAAAAAATAAAATAATATCCAGGTGCCATAGTGCATACCTGTATGCCAAGCTTCTTGGGAAACTGAGGGAGGAGGATCATGAGGCCTCCAGCCTATGGAACCTAGTGAAACCCTGTCTCAGAACAAAAAATATAAAAGGGGCTGGGGGTACTGTTCTTGCAGAGCACTTGCCCAGCATGAAGCTCTGGGTTCAACACCCCAGTACTGAAAATTGTGTGTGTGTGTGTGTGTGTGTGTGTGTGTGTGTGTGTGTGTGTAGTAAAATTCATAATTGGGTACAATATTCATGTGTAAATGATCTATAACATGATTTTTGAGCTGGAAAATGATTTTTACTATTTGTGTCTATATAATTATATACAAATTAAGAAATTAACCAGTGATTAAACAACATAAAGTCATTTATATTTCAGAGAAACCAGTCTGTATGGCAATAATTATCTTCAGGAGAGAATACTGAGGATAGAAACCACAATTGCTACACCAATGTCTTTGGGGAGGTGAGAAAGAACTGTTAGATTTATCTTAACCCAGAGTAGGGACAATTCCTCCTTAGTAACAGGAGAGAGCAGAACATAAGAACAGTGATGTTTATAGATGTGATATTGGTAGTCTCCTGAAGCTCTCCTCAGATTTTTTTCTGTTACCTCAGTAAAAAAGCAGAATGGAATAAGCAGCAGAGACTGATGATGGGTGAAGTGGTATTGATTAAAGATCTGAAGTAGAATGTAGACATAAAACAGGTGACTGTCTAGAAAGAATGAATGAACCATGGAAACTTACTAAAATTTCTGGCCAACATTAAAGCATATTTGAGTTTATGCTCAGAAATTTAAAGTGAGGATTGTTACCATGGTTGCATATCTTTACCTAACCCTATTCAACTTTGTGAGTGCAGAGGAAATAGTCAGGTTTCATAAGGATTTGAGTTTTGCCAACTGAATACAGCAAAGAAAGGAGCAATGGATTTGTAATTATAATGTACTCCAGACAGGGTAAGCAGAGAAGTGAGGGCATGAATGGGAGAAGTACTGTGTTTTGTTTTATTCTTCTGGTGCTTGGACTCAAACCCACTATGACCTCTACCACCGAACTATACCCCCAGTCCAAGAAGTACTGTGAAAAGGATCAATGGAGTACAGGTCCTGGTGAGGTCTAAGGATTGTAGAAGTTGAGAGCCTACAAAAATTAAGCTAGAAAAAAATAGGAGAAAGTAGTGAGAGAATAGGATGTTTGAAACGGAGACTAAGGAAGGGTTTTTAGTAATTGTTAATGGCAAAAAAGTAGGTGATGAAGCTGATCTTACTAATCAAGATCATTAGCAGAGAAGTATTCATTGGAAATAGTGAGACAGACTAAAATCTCTGGGAAAAAAAAGGATTGAACCAAGGATGATAGTAAATAGCTATGGGTGGGTGGTATAGTTTGAAGTCATGAAAAATTTAAAGCTGGGAGTTTTTAGAAAGGAGAAAGAGACAATAATTACCTGCCAGTGGCACTAAAGGTAAGAAAAGCCACTAGAAAATAAGCTGGAATGAGAGCTGTTTATCTGAAACATATTTGAGAATCACCTGGATGGCTTGTTCAATTATAGATTGCTAGACCCACATCCAGAGTTTCTGATTTAGAAGTCTGAAGTATGAGAAGATGCATTACAAAAGGCTTTCCAGATGAAGTTGATGTGGCAGGTCCAGGGACCACACTTTCTGAACAACTCAGAACAAAAAGAAGAAAGAAACAAGCAAAAAGGCTGACTATGAGAGAATGCTGCTGACTTTTCAGGAGGCCCAGAGAACACAAGGAAAAGATTTTAGGATTGGAGAGAGGTGATGAGGCCAGAAAATGGTCCTCGCAAACACAGGTGTTAATTGAAGACAGTTACATGTATGATATTAAGAGAACCTAAACAATCTTCTATTAAAACACAATGTATAATATAGGAAAGATAAGTTATAAGCCAATCTTTTTCTCTGCTAAACTGACTTCAACCAATCTACCAAAAGTTGGGCATTTACAATGTGCCAGACAATGTTAATTGTCAGGCTGGTTAAACTAAACACAAAAACCACACATAGCCCTCTATGATCTTTTATATTATATATCATCTTTTAGGAAAATAAGAATACATATTTTGGTATACACACACTAAACAGTTGAATAGAAATAGTTACCACTTTAATTCTGGCTGTTTCATGAAAGTAATACCACTATTTTAGCTACAAGGTCAATATGTTTTTAAACTGGCTGGGAGATTAAAGATATTTCAAAAATTAATTATAAAAATAAATGAGGTCAAGAAAATTTTGTTATTCTCTTTCTCTCTAAGATACACACACACACTTTGAATTTTTTACTTTGGATGATATATCAGGATCATGCCTGAATCACATTATACTTCAAAGAGTTCAAAAATTTTAAATACAGGAAGGTAATAGACATGATTTACACATAATTGCAAGTTGAAAATAACAAAACAAAATGTTTTACAGAACACTTAAATAAGACTTATCTATAGTTAAGTAAAATTAAACATTGATTGCTATCACATATACATATTAAGAAATGTCTGATCAGTTCCTATAGAAACTTGCATATATAATTAAGACTTACTGTTATTTAAATTCAACATCATTCAAACAGTTGGTAATATTTAAGCTAAATGTTAATATAAATTTTGAACAGAGAATAAGCAGAGAATCTTATATAAGCTGACACTCAAGAAAGTATTATTTGTTAGAAGCTCTAAATATTTCTGAAGGCAGACAAGTATTTACAAGTTAAAAACTCAAAAGGAAGTTTATTTTTATGTACCTTTATATATTCTTAATTTTTTTAAACAGTCACAGACTATCTCTTTTGGATTTTCATTGCTTAGATCAGATCCTTAATATATAGCTGACAATTATTTGTAGAATGAATAAAATGGGAATCTGTTCAATTCCTGGAGATCCAAATTATAAAAGTTCCTATAAATTATGTCATAAAAAAAACCATGTAGCTATTAAAAATGTAAGTGAAAACTGTTTAATCATTCTACAGCAGTCAAAATACAATGTAAGATTGTTTTCTTGGTGTCTGCAATCATTTTATCATACGCATTTTAATATTTGATATCATTCAAGTTGATGGTTAATTTAAAAACTGCATTTTAATCAAAATTGTTTTCAAACATTGTCATAATGTCGCTTTGAAGAGTCATATCAATGGTACCCGCCATCTGTGGAAAAAATAATATTTTAATTACTTTAAAAATGCATGTTTTTATTACAGCTATATAAAAATGATTATGCACATTTGGGAACAGCTCTTATAAAATGCAAACAACTTAATTTATTTAACATAGTGAATTTGTGTATAATTTTTTTTTTTAGCAGTGCTGGAGCTCACACCCAGGGCCTTGTATATGCTTGGCAAGCACTGTCACTGAGCTATATTCCCAACCCCAAATTTGTATATAATGTTGGTGTCAGTTTATGTGATAAATAAAAATAGATTTGAGAACATAAAGAACTAGTTTGACTTCTTTCTCCAAGTAAGACTCTCTCAATATTGATAGAGCAGAATGTTTTATTTCTGTAACCAACACAGTGCTTAGACACATAAAATTATTTTTGAAATGAACCAATATCTTTCCTGTATGAGAGAACTATAACATGTAATGTTAAAGCAAAGGGATTTCTTTGATTCTGTCACTTACTGTATAACCTAAGGCAATTTGTTTAAGTCTATATATATTTATGAAGATTGAATAAAATTGCATGTACATCATTCAGGACAATGTTTTATTAAATGTTAAAAATCCTAAAAATGAGCTGAAGTAGAGTAAAGCTAATTAAGACAAGGGATACAAATATTTACTGTATTTTGAAGCTTTTTCTGAATGTTTTTGCTATCCAGGTTAGATGTGAAAAGAAAAATGTGAAAAGAAAAAACTATTAAAATTCAAAAAAATGATCCCCTTGCTTCCGTCAATAACAGCAACAGACTGGAATAAGTACAAATACCAAATTATAACCATTTAGTTGGCCTCCTCGACGTAAACTGGCTTTCTCATTGGCTATGTAGGACAAGATTTGGAATTACAACCTACCTACCAAGAGGGTAATAAAAGAGTATGTCTGACTCTGATAAATCAGAAAATTTTCTTAAAATTTGCCTTAGAGATAAAAACAAAACAAAATTAAAACAAACAAAAAAAAACCACCGTAAATTTTAAATCAGGCTGCTTTCCTAATGCTTAGCTCCTACACTGTAAATGCCTAACCTAGATATTTCCATATAAAGTTCTTATTTTAGCCTGTAATATGAGTTGGAAATGTACAAATATCAAGTGATACTACTTTGTTACGCATACATACTGTAAAATTTGAAGACCATGTGGTGAAACTCATTTTTATTTAAAGGGTGTGATGTATAGTTTTTATTTTAGATTCTCTTAGATCTTGACTAAAATCCATGCATATGGAATACTTACTGATAGAGTATTGGTTAGTCTGTATGCCAATTATTAACCTTAGATACACGACTTAAATACTAATGCTCTGTGCAGCTGACACCATAAGTTGGATACTCCTTTATCTGTGGTCCTAATACACACTTCAACCTGATAATGACCTGCTGAGAAGTTCAGGCAGCAGGGAGCTCAGGCAGTGGAAGGCACAGTGGTCAGTGGACCTGCCTTCCATGGTGAGGAATGAGCCCCATTACTTGTGGATTAGTGTGGAGACTAAGAGCTCTGAGTCTATGGCCAATAAAATGTTCTTTGCCTCTATGCCATATGTAGTTTGCTGTGTGGTGGGTATGGGAGCTCCGAGCCCAGATCTGGTAGATCTCTGGATTTCCACAGCTTCCTGCCTCCCCCAGGGTGGTTTATTGCTGTGTGGAGTCTGGTAACACTGAGACATATAAGTAGAGTGCAAGGATCTCCTCCCCCAGTGCAGAATTCAGTGCTCTGTTTGCTTCCCACTACTCTTTGATTCACTCAGCCACACACACCCCCCTTACCTTGGGCATTTGCCACCCATGAGTACACAAACTGAGAAGCCTCTGGAGTGACTGAGAACCTGCATACGCCATGGGCTCAAAGCTAATTGGGGCCAGGAGCAGCTCCTGATACACACAAAAAAGGAAGCTTCTAAAAAGTAAATGTGGCCCTGATGATGAATAACAACATACCCTTGACCAGTCTGCACCTCAGCCCACAAACAAGACCAATCTGTACAGTGGGAACAGAGAGGAATTATAATAGACTCCAGATACATACAATGCCCCCACCCTGACCCTGGTGGATTCCAGTATCACATGACCCAGAAAGATACTTCTCTGATTCTTTGTTGTCATCCAAGTAAAGGAGGCATTTAGAACCCCCAAATAGACAGCACCACAAAAGAATCTCTCCACATCATATTTTAGTTAAAATGCCAAGAGTACGGAACAAAGTATGCACACTGAGAGCTGAAAGAGACAACTGTCAAGTTACAAAGGTAAAGCTATCAGAATAACAGCAGAGCTCTCTGCAGAATCTCAGGAGAACATGAACTGATGTATTTTAAACTCTGAGAGAAAATACTTGTCAACCGAAATTTCTATATCCAAGAAAGTTATCTTCTGAAATTGAAGGAGAAATAAAGACCTTCCATGACAAGCACAAACTAAAGCAGTCCACTAAGCCAGAACTGAAGAAGATACTTGACTACTACAGACAGAATAAGAAGAAAGATATACCCAAACATGAGAGCTCAAGAAAGAATAAATATCACTGTAAGAATAAACAGCCAGATGCCATGGTGCATATCTATAATTCCAGTGACTCAGGAGTCTGAAGCAAGAGGATCATGAATTCAAGGCCAGAAGCAGCCTGTGCAACTTAATGAGACCCTATCTCAAAAGTTAAAAATAAAAAAGTGGGGTTGGGAGTGCAGCTCATTGATAGAACATTTGCCCAGCATGTAGAAGGCTCTGGATTCAACTTTCTAGTACAGGAAAAAAAAAAAAAAGAAGAAGAAAAAAGAAAGAAAGAAAAGAAAAGAACACATAAACAAATGAGAATTAGGAAAGAAACACATCAACTCAGAAAACCAGCAAACGTCTAAGATGAAGGGAGAAATTAGTACATACCTTACAATAATAACCCTAATCTCCAATTAAAAAAAACACAGATTGGCTTAATGGATTGAAAAAACAGATCCAGCTGTTTTCTGTCTTCAAGAAACTCACCTTACTGGCAAAGTCACATATAGACTAAAAGTTAAAGGATGGGAAATGATATTCTAAGGAAACAGAATCCAAAAGCAAGCAGGAGTAGCTATACTCATACTTGACAAAGTAGGCATCAAACCAAAATGAGAAGGGAAAAAGGTCATTCTATATAAATAAAGGAAATAATCCATCAATAAGATATAACAGTTGCAAACATATATGCACCTAATATTGGCCCTCCCAATTTCATAAAATGAACACTACTGAACTTAAAGGGATCGACAGCCCCAGATACAGTAATAGTGGATGACTTAAGATACCCTACTATCATCAATATACAGATGATCTAGACAAAAAAATCAATGAAGAACCTCCAGGGTTAAACTGCATGATAGATCAAATGGACTTAACAGACATCTACAGAATATTCCATTCAATAGTAATGGCATACACATTATTCTCAGGAGTGTATGGAACTTTCTCCAAAACAGATCACATTTTATGATATTAAGCAAATCTTAATAAATACAAAAAATTGAAATAATTTCTTGTATCTTATCAGATCATAATGGAATAATAGTAGAAATCAATGGCAAGAGAAACTACAGAAACTATACGAACACATGGAGATAGAACAGTACAGTTTTGAATGATCAGTAGTTCACTGAAGAAATCAGAGAGGAAATTTTAAAAGCCCTAGAAACAAATGAAAATGAAAACACAACTTATTAGAACCTTCAGAATATAGCAAAGGCATGTGTAAGAGGGAAGATTATAGCTATGAGTGCCTATGTTAAAATATCAGAGATATATTAAATAAATAATCTAATGATTGTTGTTGTTGTTAGGTGCTGTCAAGTTGAGTCCGACTCATAGGGACCCTCATAGGGTTTTCAATGGCCGACTGTTTCGGGATTGCCTTGGGAGTGGGTTGCCATGTCCTTCTCCCATTTTGTGGTTCTGGGAATGGAACTCAGGACCTCAGAGACTGCAGAGCGACACTCTACCAACTGAGCTAAATACCAGCCCAGCAATCTAATGATTAGTGTCTTAGAAAAACAAGAACAAGCCAAACAAAAATTAATAGAAAGAAAGAAACAAGATCATAGTTGAAATTAATGAAATGGTCACTAAAAGAACAATACAAAGGATTAATGAAACAAGGAGTTGTTTCTTTGAAAAGATAAACAAGATCGACAACAGCCAAACTAATCAAAAGAGAGAGAGGACCCAAATTAACAAAATTAGACACTAATAGGGTATATTATTAGAGGGGGATATGACCAAAACGTATTACATACATGTATGAAAATGTCATAATGAAACATATTATTTTTTACAATTAACGTATGCTAATAAAAACAATAGAAAAGAATCACTGCATTATATGCTTGCATTAAAAAGAACAGATGGGCAACATGGTGCATGACTATAATCCCAGCTACTCTGGAGGTTGAGACAAGAGGATCTCAGGTTTGAGGCCAGAAGTCAATCTGTGCAACTTAGCAAGACCTTGTCTCAAAATAAAAAATAAAGTGGGTTTTGAGGTATCATCTCATTAGTGGGGTGGCTTGTTTAACATGGTCTAGATCCTAGGTTTAACCCCTAGTATGATTAAAAAAAAATACAGGTATATGACAATAGATACCATGGAAACCTAGAGGATCATTTCAGAATATTTGGAAAAATTACATGGCAATAAATTGGAAAATCTAGAAGAAATGAACAAATTTCTAGATACAGATGACATACCAAAATTGAACCAAGAAAATAGAAACAATCCAATCAGATTAATAACCAACAATAAGACTGAAGCAGTCACAAAAATCTGCCACCAAAGAAAAGCCCAGGACTGGACTGAGTCACTGCTAAATTCTACCACATCTTTAAAGAGCTAACACCAATATTCTTCAAACTACTGTATAAAATAAAAAGGGTGAAACTGTTTCCCAATTCATTCTAAAAAGCCATATTATCATGATAAAAAACTGCATAAGAAAATAACAATGGAAAAAGCAAACTATAGATCAATTTCCTTGATGAACACATACTCAAAAATCCTCAATATTCCAAACTGAATTCAGAAACACATCAAAAAGAAAATATAATAATCAAGTTGGTTTCATTCCAGGGAAACAAAGTTGGTTCAACATATGCAAATCAATAAATGTAATACAGCACATATACAGAATCAAGGATAAAATCATATGATCACTTCAACAGAGGCAGAAAAAGCCTTTGACAAAATTCAATACCCCTTTGTGATAAAAATCCTGAAGAAACTAGGAATGAAAGAATCGTACTTCAACATAATAAAAGACATATATGACTAATTTATGTTGTTATATACTCAATAGGAAAAAACTGAAAGCATTTCCTCTGAAATCAGGAACAACACAACAGTGTCCACCATCACCATATATTCAATACAGTGATTGAAATCTTAGCCAGATAAGGCAAGAGAAAAAAAAAATAGGATACAAATAGGAAAAGAAGTCAAATTTATCACTACTTGCAGATGATAGGAACATATACTTTAAAGGCCCTAAATACCCCCAACACAAGATTCTTAGATCTGATGAATAATTTCATCAAAATGTCAGATATAAAATAACATACAAAAATCAGTAACTTTCCTATATCACAATAAGAACGTGTTGAGAAAGAAACTGGGGAAACAATTCCATCCACAATAGCCTCAAAACAAACAAAACCTAGAAATAATACAAACCATAGAGATGAAAGATCTCCACAACGAAACTTTAAAACACTGAAGAAAAACATTTAAGAAGACGTTGTTGTCGTTAGGTGCCATCAAGTTGTGTCTGCTTCATAGCGACCCTCATAGGGTTTTCAATGGCTGATTGTTTTGGGATTGCCTCAGGAGTGGATTGCCACATCTTTCTTTGTGGTGCTGGGGATCAAACCTCAGTCTTCAGAGTGTGGAGCTGCGCACTACCAGCTGAGTTAAACCCAGCCCTCAAGAAGACATTAGAAAATATAATGACCTCTCATGTTCATGGATTAGCAGAATTAATTTGTGAGAATGGTCATATTACCAAAAGCAATGTATAATTTAATGCAATTCTCATCAAAATTCCAATGGCATTCTTCATAGAACTAGAAAAAACAATCTTAAAATTCAAATGGAAGCACAAAAGACCTGGAAATAGCTAAGGCAATCTTGAGCAAAAACAGCAATGCTGAGGGTATCACAATACCCAATTTCAAATTACAGTAACAAAAATACCATGTTACAGGCACAAAAAAAACCAGATATGTAGACGAATGGAGTAGAATGGAGGATATAGAGATAAACCCACCCAATTATAGTCATTCAGTTCTCAACAAAGGTGCCAAAAACATATACTGGAGAAAAGATAATCTCTTTAACAAATGGTATTGGGAAAACTATATATCCGTATGCAGAAGACTGAAACTAGAAACCTCTCTCAACCAAAACAAAAATCAGTTCAAAGAAAATAGAAGACCTTAATATAAGATATGAAACTGTGACACTACTATGGGAAAAGACTTTAAGATCTAGGCATAGGCAACGACTTTGTGAAGAGGAGTCCAATAGCACAAGAAGTTGTAGCAAGAATTGGCAAATGAACTGCATCAAACTGAAAGGCTTCTGCACAGCCAAGGAAACAGCACGGTGAAGAGACAGCCTACAGAATGGGCGAAAAATCTTTGCCAGTCATGTACCTGACAGGGGATTAATATCTAGAGTATATAAAGAATTCAAAAAAAAAACAATTAAAGAACATATAGTCTAATCAGTAAACAGGGAGATGAACTAAATAGTAGTCATTTTCCAAGAGAGGAAGTACAAACAGAAAATGAATACATGAAAAAAGGTTCAACACCTTTAGCCATCAGGGAAATTCAAATCAAACTACATTGAGAACAGCTATCATCAAGAAAATAAAAAGCAACAAATACTTGTGAGGACAAAGGAAAAAGGAATACTTCCACAGTGTTGGCAAGAATGTAAATTATTACAGCCATGATGATGGAAATCAGTCTACATTTTTCTCTAAAAATGAAAACTACTACATGATCCAGCTATACTACTCCCAGGTATATACCCAAAGGAATAAAAGTTAGCATACAACACGGAAACTTGCATATCCATGTTTATTACGACATTATTCGCAATAGCCAAGTTATGGAATCTGCCTAGGTACCCATTAGCAGATGAACAATTAAAGAAAATGTGGTGTATATACACAATGCAGGATTATTCAGTGATAAAATAGAATGAAATCATGCTGTCTACAGCAAAATGGAACTGGATCTCATCAGGTTAACGGAAAATAGCCAGACTCAGAGAAATATCACACACTTCTCTAATATGTGGAATCTAATTTTTAAACAAGAAAAAGACATTAAAGTGGAAGTGGGACTGTCATGAAGGAGGAAGAGGACAAGTAGGGAATGGGCAAAAGGGGTTTATAAGGAATGAATATAATCAAAGTACATTACATACATGAATGAAACATCATAATGAAGCCAATTATTTTGTACAATATACAGTAAGACAAAAAATTTTAAAAGCCATAGAAAGTACAACATAAAGAGTAAAATACTATTGTAAATGTATTTTACTTATTAAACTAAAGTTAACAATGATGTATTGGTGTTGATGGTGGGGACAGGGTATGTGGGATCATCGAGAACTCTGTACTAGCAGATCAGTTTTGCTATGAACCCAAACTACTCCAAAAATAAAGTGTATCAACTAAAAAAGGCCAAATGAAGGCATTTTAAAATAGATTAAAATTGAAAATTAAAACTGACTATTACCAGAAGATCTACGCTACAAGAAAATAGTAAAAGGAAGTCCTTTAGGGAAAAGGAAGGTTACATCATTTGGAAATTTGGATCTACACAAAGAAATGGTGAGCAGTGGAAATGGTAAATATAGATAAATATAAATTTTTTCTTTAGTATTTTGAAATATTTTAAGGGATAATTTGAGTTGTTTAAGTAATAGCATAATTGCTGAAGGGGGGAAAACAGAAGTGCACCATAATAAAAAATAGGAATGAGCTATCAAGCTTCATGTAATACTAAAAATGAAACTAGGCAACATAAATTAGAAGTAATCTGTGCTAAAGTAACGATATATAGGATATACCTGCAATCCTAGCACTCAGGAAGCTAAGGCAGGAAGAACGTGAATTTGGGGCCAGCCTGGTCTATATAGCAAGACTCTGTCTTTAAAAAAGTTGTATATTATAAATCCCAAAGCAACCTCTAAAATAACAAAACAAATAGGTGCTGATAGTAAGTCTATGGAGATAAAATGGAATAATAAAAAGTAGTTGATTAAGCCAGGTGTGGTGGTGCATGACTGTAATCCCTTAACTCTGCAGGCTGAGGCAGGAAGATCCTGAGTTTGAAGGCCAGCCTGAGCTACATAGGGAAACCTTATCTCAAAGAAGAAAAAAAAAAAAAAAGATTAATACATGAAAAAGGGCAGAAGAAAGAAAACAGAAAGCAAGATGATAGATTTAAACTTAACCATGTCAACTGTCATAATGCATTGGTTTAAATATCCTGATTAAAAGGCAAAGAATTTTTTAATTAAAAAAGCAAGCTCCCACCACATTATGTACAAGAAGTTCACTTTAAATATAAAAATACAGGTATGTTAAAAGGATATACTTTTACCATGCCAACACTAGTCATAAAAAGGTGAAATAGCTATACTAAATTTTAGAATAAATAATATTACCAGAAATAAAGATCATTTCATTATGGAAAAGAGGACAAAAGAAAGGACATGAAAATATAACAACCCCAAATGTTTAGGTACTTAATTATTGCTTCAAAATACATGAGATAGAATTGACAGAATTAGGAGGATAAAAAGACAAACCAACAGTTATGTTAATCATAGATATCAATGTCCTTTTCTTGGTAACTGATAGAACAAGCAGCAGAAAATCAGCAAGACTTGAAAAATACCATAAACCAACTTGACTTGATAAACACTCTATCCAACAGCAATAGAATCCCAAGTGCACACAGAATATTTACCAAGGTAATTATAAACTTGGGCATAAAACAAGTCTCAACAAATATAAAAAAATTCAGGTCAGATATTGTATATTCTCTGACCACAAAATAATTAAAGAAATCACTAAGAGAAATAGACAGAAAATTACCAATATTTAAAACCTAATTTACAAACACTGCTACAATAATCCATGGATGGGCTATGTATATAGGTCATTGGTAAAGTGTCTGTCTAGTATGTGCAAAGCACTGGGCTCTATCCCCAGCACAGGAAAAAAAATATCCATAAATGAAAGGAATCAGTTCTAGTTATCATTTTCTTAATCTAGCAGTCAATTAAACAGTAACCTGAACAGGTGACATATCTTTTGGCTGCAATTCATAAGTGATTTGCAGAGTTTTTAAAAGTAATAATAGTAAATGGTAAATGACTTCATTTACATGCCAGGCATTTTCCTATGTGCTTAATGCATGTTAATTAGTTTCTTTTTCTCTTTCTTTTGTGGTACTGGAGGTTGAACCCAGGGCCTCACGCTTGCATGCTTGGCAAGTGCTGTACCACTTAGCTGCATCCCCAACCCTTGTTTTTACTTTTTTGAGACAGGGTCTTGCTGAATTATGTAGACTGCCTCTGATCTTGAATTTACAATCCTCCTGTCTCTGCCTCCTGAGTCACTGGGATTAGGCATGCACCACCACGCCCGGCTTGTTAATTAATTTCATATTCACAATAAGTATTATTATTCCCTCTTTATAAATGGGCCCTGCAGCCATAGCCATGTGGCACCTGATCCCTTCAGATCTTAGAAGCTAAGCAGGGTCGGCCTGGTTAGTCCTTGGATGGGAGACCTCCTGGGAGCACCAGGTGCTGTAGGCTTGGGAGAAGGACCCAGCAACCCACTCCCAAAATACAATCACCCATTGAAAACTCTATGAACAGCAGAGAAGCACTGACAATAGTGTTTCGTCTGTTGTACGTAGGGTCGCTATGAGTCGGATACCGACTCGATGGTACCCAACAACAACAACAACAACTTTATAAATGAGGAATTAAGTCATGGAGAGATTAAATAAACCCCCAAGGGCCAAAAATCTAGTATACAGGAGACCCCAGGATTTGAACCCAGGCAGTCTAGTATCTCCAGGATTGTATTGCATCAAGCTTGCCTCTTTCAACAATGAAATTTTTATTTTAACCTATGATTTTAGAGCATGATCCCTACCAAAGAAGTAACTCCACTGTCACTGAAAAATGCCCTGAATGCACCTATGAAGGCATAAAAGACAGTAATCTGTTAACTTTTTTCCCTTGGGTAGATCTAGTAAACTTTAATTCACTTACTGCTTCTCTCCTCCTCCGCTCTTGCTCTTTCTCTCTTGCTAAATTACGGTCTTTCAGAAGCCAAAGATTGCATTTATCTTGATTTTCCAAAGGCTGCTGATGTTCTTTCTGCTCTTCTCCATGGCACTGCCTTTGCATTTTATTTAAAAAAGATTCTGGAGTCAGTCCATTTCCAAGGTCCATTAAAGAAGCAATAAAGCTCAAAATAGGTTTAAAATCATTAGAAGACTTTATCACAAAGATACATTATTAAATAACAAATATAATTCGATTTACTACATACCTACTTTCCTATGTTTTAACATTTTTAAACTGTATTTTTGATGTGTCAAATTTTACATAGAGTAATCTATACTAACAACAACAACAAAAAGGTTTTAGAAAACTATGACCAAGGGACAGATTACTATCTTCTTACGTGTAGAATGGAAAATCGTGATGATATTTCTGGAAAATAATGTTGTTAAATTTGGTAATGTCTGCATCTTTACTAGTTTAATCATTTATTTCTATCTCCTTCAGAATAGATACTAGCACTTAGAAAAAATACCAATAAATTCATACATTTTGCAATTAAAATTTGTTGTGTTCTACTAAACAGCTGAACCACAGTCACTTGACAAGTATTTAAAACACATGTCTACATCTTCCCAAACCTTCTTTAATCCAGTAAATTACAGACCTTTGATTTTCTTGAGATACTTTTGGTTCTTTTATATTTTGTTCTAGATGTTTCCATACTAGATTCTGTGTTCGAGCTTTTACTTCTTTTTCTATTGCTGCTTTTCTAAACTGGTTGAAGAGCTCATCTGAGGGTTTCAGTACACCTGATGATTTCACTGGTTTGCCCAAACTTTTCCAAGACTCTGCATTCTTAATCTTTATATCCTAAAATAAATGAGTAGTTGATTAAGTCTATGCTGACAGATGTTGACCAAATTTTGAAGAACAATGAGGAAACTGAACCATTGTATATTTAATAAGGAATAAAGAAAAGATGAAAATATGGTCTCTGTCTCTATGTTTTGACATTGCTATTTCATTCCAATGAAATTTTGGCAAACTTTAAAACAGGAAAGATCATACATGAGGCCGGAATACAGGAAGGTTTTTCAGATATTGTGAAGGATGAAAAGACCTCTGATAGGCAGACAGGAAGATGGAAAGCATTTCTTGTGGAAGAAAGAACATAATTGAAGGTATTACTAGTTATGTCTGGAGAGTAATCAGTAATTCAGTTTCAATGAATTATAGAGCATATTAGTTAGGGCTGACAGGCCAAGACGGATCACAACATACAGGTGCTTAATCCTCACTCTGAAGGCAGAAGTTAGAAAAACACTGAAGTTTTCATACAGGTGAATAACATGATCAGAGAAGTACACCAAGATAACTAACATAAGAATGAGAAGTAGAATGAATTAAAACAAAGAAAGTCTCAAGCCAGTCAGAATAGGGCAAATTATGAATGTTAAATAGCTCAGATTAAGGCAATAAGGCCTGATTTCTGCAGTAAAAAGGGAAAGAAGACACCTTTAGTAAAACCCAAAGAATTTGGCAACACCTTGGCAATAAATTACTGAAGAAGTTGTCAAAAATGATAATACTTATAAAAGGTCAAGTCTAGAAGTAAATATTTGAGTCATCTGCATAGAGACCACAAACTGAAATCACGATGATGGGTGTTCAATCAGAAAGTAGTAGAAAACTATGGGGTTTCATACCTTATCAAGGCATTGGGAAGAAGAAAGCTATTTCAGAAGTCACTGGTTCCACAGAGAAGGCCAATTACAGGCATATTGGAGTGGCTAGATGGTAAAAATACCAGACCTCAGGATGGGGGTGATTTTGTGCCCTGCCCCAATCACAGTAAGCATTTGGCAAAGTCAGACATTTTTGGTTGTTACACGGGGTTCAACAAAAGGTATTTTTAGCATTCAGACAGGTTTGGGTTGCTGTTAAGCAGCTCACAATGCATGGACCCACTTCAACAAAGATTTACCCAGTCTAACATGTCAATAGTGCTATGGTTGAAAAACTGCAGTTTAAGAAGCAAACAGGTAGTGAGTAAACAAGACAAAAAGGAATAATGGAGAAAGGCTATCGAGATGGGAGGAGAGTGCCACAATAAAACTATAGAATGAAAGAAAATTTAAAACAGAAATGGAAGAGTTAGTCTTGGCAAGAGAGATACCTTCTCTTAAGATTGAAGTAAGAAAGAAAGAAAAAGTAAGAGTTCTGAGTAGAAAGATCAGAGGTTAAGAATTTGTTAAAATCATTTGTTCTATTTCTAGCTCTTATTTGGGAAAGATGCTTGAAGCATCTGGGTTGCAGTTTATTTATAAATACTAATTCACAAAGATTTCTTTTACCACCAAAATTCTTTAGCTTCTCTTTTCAATAAATGTTAGCACTGCTGATACTACAGGGGGAAGGGTGAGAAATGATGTCAATAATGGAAACAGTTTACTTGAGCATTTCCTGTGAAGAAAACAAAATATACAATTCCATTTCTTCTTAAGCTTTCATTCTAACATTTTAGTTACTACTATGTGCTTAGCATTAGGAATAAAGAAGAGTAGACATGCCACTTTCATTTGTAGCACAAGCCTCAATGGTATGACACATAATGTTCTGATGGCTATTTTTGTTCTAATCTACTTGTCCTTTTGGAAATTTTCTTGCAAAGTTTTGCTTAATTAGAAACAAAGATTTGAGTTAGGGGTGTAGCTCTGTGGTAGAGTGCTTGCCTAGTATTTGTGAGAACCTAGATTTAATCCCAAGCAGTTCCAAAAAATGGGGGGGGGGGAATATAAAAATTATTACATATATGAAACCAACTGTTTGATATAAGAAACTCTATAGCATTATTCTTTCTGATCTAAATGGGATGAGTGACACACTATCAAGGAAAATAAAAAACAATAAAATAGAAAATTAATGTCAGTTGTCAGAAAAGATACTTTTAAAATGATTCTGATCTATACATATCAATAACTAAACAACTATATTAAACATAGGTTTTAATGACAATCAATACTAATAGAGCATTCTATAAGAAATCAAAGATAAAAGGATCAATTAGTATGCTCCTTGGGGAGAAATGTTAGATTTCATCAGTATGCTCAAACAATAATCTCAAATATTATAGCTGAATTTTGTCCTTTGAAGTACTTTTAAATAAAAAAGAAAGAGAAGGATAAGAAGAAAGAGAGGGAGAGAGATGAGGGGTATGAGGAGAGGATAAGCATCTTTTTCAATTCCTGATGCATTTAATGTATCTTAAACATATAGAATATTATTGTTGTGTGCCGTTGAGTAGGGTCCGACTCATAGTGATCCTCATAGGGTTCTCAATGGCTGGTTGTTTTGAGATTTTTTTCGAGAGTAAATTGCCACATTCTGCTCCCATTTTTGTAGTGCGGGGGATGGAACCCAGGTCCTGAGAGAGTGCAGGGCAGGCACTCTACCAACTGAGTTAAACCCAGCTCATAGCACCTTGGCATTGATTCCACCTGATCTTGGAAACTAAACAGGGTCATCCTGGTTAGTCCTTGGATGGGAGACCATCTGGAATACTAGGTGCAGTAGGCTAAGGAAAAGGACCTGACAGCCCACTACTGAAACAATCTGCCATTGAAAACCTTATGAATAGCAGAGAAGCCCTGATATAGTGCTGGGCATGGGACAGTGTTGGGTAGTGTTTTGTCCTGTTGTACATAGGGCCATTATGAATTGGACTTGACTTGATGGCACCTAACAATAACACAGAAATATTTGTTGGAAAAATGATATCAGTATGTGGTTTAAAGATTAAGCACACATAAGACTCCATCAGGAAATCACATACACAAATTCTAAAAAGATGAGTGTATGACATGCTTTAAGATTGGGAGAAGGGATTGGATAAAGCTCAGTGGTAGAGCAAATGCTTAACAACATGTGCAAGGTTCTGGGTGTGATCTCAGATGCACACATGCATGTATACACAAACACAAAGACAGCAGACAAATATAAGCATAGAATTTGCAATTAAACATAAGCATGAAGATTGCTTATAGTGTGGGGTAATGTTGCTCATTTAAAAAAAATTACATAAGTTATATAAGCAAAAATTAGCCTAAATAGATATTTAATCTCATTCAGTTTAGAGCTTAACCTATCTCTTGTCCCAATTCATACTCAATTTTAATTTCCCTCAAGATTGATGAGAAAAAATATCCTTACTTTTACTTTCTGCACAGGAAGTTGACATTCAGATTCTGACATCATTGTGTCATTATCATCAGATGCAAGCATCACAGTGGAGTCATTCAAGACTTGTTTGGAATCACCTAGGAGCACATATTTTTAGAATGGCATAAGCAAAATATTTCATCATACTTATTAAGAGTCTGATATACTTTTTCTTAGGGCTAGGATTTAGCTCAGTTGGTAGAGTGCCACTCTGCAGTCTCTGAGGTCCCGAGTTCGATTCCCAGCACCGCAAAAATAGGAGAAGAATGTGGAAATCCACTCTTGAGGCAATCCTGAAGCAATCAGCCATTGAAAACCCTATAAGGGTCACTATGAGTTGGATACAAATCGATGGCACCTAATAACAACAACAATACTTTTTCTTTGTAGGTTGTACCCTATTAACATAAAATGAATAATTCTTTTATGCATCTTAACTGGCATATTCTTCATGGGGGAGTTGTTATGCTGTAAAAAATAAACATTACTCTCTTAAAAGTGACCTCCTTTGTCTTCTTTTTGCTATTGTGTTTTTGTTTTAGTCGGCATGAAGAATAGCTGACATCATGGTTGACTCACCCAAACTGATTTTATCTGCCACCGTTCTATAGAGCTTGCCAGTTTATAGACTGACTTCAGCTCAACAAGTAGGTCTTCATTAGACTAAATCAGTCATGACAATTCTGTTCCCTGACAAATAATGCATTAGGAAGAATAGGCCAATGAAGAGCTTCTGGGAAAAACAATGCCTGGATGGCCAATCTGAGAACAAATAAACACTGAAAGTAGAAGAACTAAGATACCAGACATAACTGGTGATAACAGTTATCAGAGTGGTTATTGGGTAAGAAATGGGAAAATCTTAACTGAGGTTAAGAAAACAAAGTACTAAGTCATATTAATTCTCTTTAAATCATGTTCTCCTTTCTTTCTACCTTCATTCCTTCCTTCCCTTCTTTCCTTCCTTCCTTTTATTTTTTATCTTTTTCTTTCTCTTTCTCTCTCCTGTTCTTTTTCTTTCTCTTCCTTCTTCTTTTCCTTTCCTTTCCTTTCCTTTCTTTTCTTTCTCTTTATTTCACTAGGGGTTGAATCCAGGGACTCTCACTAACACTTAAGCTTTCGCACAAAAATTTCACTTATTATTATGGGTGAAGAAGACAAACTACAGAAATAGACTTTGAACCTGATCAATCCATGCCTAAAAGATTTACCCGTCTTTGGACTACTGGGTATATATGCCACCAAAATGCCTTATTATTTAAGTCAGCTTAAGTTTTCTATAATTTGCAACCAAGAGTATCCTGATTCATGAAACTTAATTGATCAATTCATTCTGGTTCTTGTTAGGTCCCAATTAGTGGCAAAAAGCACAGAGACAAAATCGTAATTGAGTTACCACCTTTGTTCACCTCACAAATCCTGGCTATTTATATACTGTAGGAACTTACATCCCATCAGTCCAGTCAATGTTGAAGCTAGAAGAGGAGAGCAAGAAACATCAGGGGATAGGCGCAAGCAGAGCATGAACAAAACATGGTCAAAGGATGCATGAATGAAAGAACAAATTTAAAAATCTTATGTTCCTATCCTGCCCAATCAATATACATATGTTTCCTCAGTTCAACAAAGAATAGAAAAATAGGGAGAAAGGCTACCAGTACAGAATTACATCCCTTCTCTGCTTGGGGTCAGATATTTAGGAAGTATAAAGAGTACATATAACAAGTGAAGGAAATTCTAAAATGATTCTTAAATTTACTGTCTCTAAGCTGGTAAGTAGTAAAACAGTACCATTATCATGAACTTAAGGGGAAAAATTAAAATTTGGGGGTTGAAAAACAGGAATTCAGTCTTTACATGCTGTGCTTGAAGTGCCTATATGATATTTAAGTAAAGATGCTCACTGGAGTTGTATAAGCATGCCTGAGGCCAGATATGCCTGAGTTATGAAAATAAGGTCTGAAGTTACATAGACATTGAGATTACCAAGAATGTATAAATGTGAAGGCTGTGCCAAGCCTATTGCTATGAGAGCTGAGGGGACAGTAGCTTGGTAAGCCTATGCTTTGGAAGCTCTAGAGTAGAATAAAAAGATAGGTCGCTTAAGGTTAAGAATGTAACTTAGAATATTGTCAACATCTAAAGGTAGTCTGATAAAGATACCTGTAAGAAATATTCAGAGATAGGATATTCAAGAGAATAGCATTACAGAAGCCTAGAAAGTATGTCAAGGATCCAATTCTGAGAACTATTTTTACATAAATGATCTTTTGACACCTTAAAACACTATAATATTTTTCTTTCTCCAGATCTGTCAACCTGAACCAGCCTCCACCTAATATCCTCTGGTCCACTCTCCCTTTGCTATTAACCTAGCACATATACGTTCCTAATTTGAACAAGTACTCATTCTACATTTGTAATTTCTTTTAAGTTTCCTTCCTTCCTTCCTTCCTTCTTTCCTTCCTTCCTTCCTTCCTTCCTTTTTCTTTCTGTCACTTCATTTTCCCTGTTGTGACTTTCCAGTAGCCACAGGGTTAGCAGATGCAGGATGGATTACTCTATACACCAAGAGTTAGTGTCAGAGAGAATGAGCTGGGGGCTAGTGCTTTTGGTGGGGGCTAGAGTCCCCCAAGTGCGTGTGTCAAGCTCTTTTTATTAGGTTCATATCATAACATTAATAATTCTTGTGAGTCAGGAGAAAAGTGGGTTAAAGTATATTTTCTTGTAAGACAGGGAAGGGTACTTTATTATTTATGTTAGCATCTTCTGCTCACTGCACGTAGGCAGAACTGTGCCACATTTGTACATAGGCAGGGTCTGTGCTCAAGGTCAAAGATAACAAAAGGGGGCTTTTAGGCTTGGAGAGCCTTGAAGGGCCAAGGCCTTCCCTGGCAAGCAGCAAGAGCCTTCCCTGGCCACTTTTCCTTAGATTTCTCCAGCCATCCAGCTATGCCTTCCATTATATTTTCCCTCTACAACTGTAACAGCCCAGTTGGTTTCCTCCTCCTCTGGTCTTTATAACCCATTCCCTCAACTAGTCTACATAATATCAGCAAATTAATTACCTTGAAGTAGCCTTTACTCAAAAGAACTTCATGGGATCCTCACTGACTATAGTATTTATCACTAAGTACAAAGTGTCTAGATTCCAAAGTTCTTTATGATCTGCCCCTTGTCAGTCTTTTCATATTGATTTTCCTGCATTCCTGTTGCTCTGATCAAAGATTCAATCATTGAAGTATTAGTTTTCTAAATAACCTTCCCATATGTTCTCTTTCCTCCTTTTGGATTGACTGTTAATCCTAGATATACATAGGCAAGTCTTGTTTTTTCCTTCAATGGCTAACTCAAATGATACTTATTCTACTAAATAAGCATCTGCCAAAGAAATCAGATAATTCTGCCTTCACTTTTGTTTCTTCCCAGCCATATTATTTTTACTATATATAGAAGCTGGTCCCTTCTACAAGGTGGCCTACTCCCTGATTTACTTTTTCATTTGCCACATGAATTCACATTGACATGACAGCATTAGTAATTGTTTTTAAAAAATTCAATACAATTAGTGGATATTTTTATTAGTTGGGGAAAGGGTACATTATAAGGTTAAGGTCAGTAATCTTTTGTGATTAAAAGTTTCAACTTAATGAGGGAAAGAAATTCCATTTTGTGTTGAGATGAAGGTGGCAGGGGAGATTAATGAAAATGTTGAACATTTTTCAATAAGAAAATTTCTGCATTAAAAAATTAATCATTTAAATATAAGGCAAGGTTTAACCAAAAACTGATTTTCATTAAGATTAAACTCCAGAAAAGTAAATTTCTCTGTTTTATCATTTATATACACTTGCAGTTTCCCTTGGGCATAGTGCCACCTACAGTTGGCAAATATAGCAGTAGAATGAATAGCCAATTCCAGTATCGCAACTCCCTTTACACAATATTATGCTACTCACAGGCAACATATGTATCTGTGATGATATAATAGACTTATTCTTTCTGAAAATTTAAGTATTAAGAGCCTGTCTTTTCAGAGATAGGTTGTTTTTTAAAACACAAATAATAGAACATCTTATTTGCATACTTTCCATTGTTTTTCATTGTCTTTATTCCTTTTCAGGGGCAAAATTATCTTTATGACTTTTCTACATACTCTAGCAAAGACAGCAAATTTTCCCCACTTTTTTTTTAATGAATCAGCCTTCAAACATATGCATACCTCTAGAATTAAAGAAACTCAGAACAACCTCTCCCATTGCTCCAAAAATATATACATCTTCCTGTTAAAGTTCCCAGCTATCTTCCCATGGTCTTCGCCAAGAAGTGTCTTCTCAGATTCCATTGCTTCTTAATTTATAGAAATATGACTTCTTCCCTAGTCACAATAGCTACTAAAAGAGCTTTTGTAAAAGCAAACAGTTCACATTGCCAGTTTAATCATTCTTTCTTCATTCCTCATCCTACTTGAATGCTCTGCAGTATGCAGTACTAGCAATGATAATTTCCTTCTGAAAATCTGTCTTTCTGGGCTTCTACTATGCCATTTTCCCTTTTTATTCTACCTTTGATTACCTCTTCTTTACTATCTTTCTCTTTTTTTGAAACAGCATTTTGCTATGTTGCTCAAGCTGGTCTCAAACTTCCAGGTTCAAGTAACCCTCCTGCCTCATATTTCTGTGTAGCTGGGACTACAGGCACACACCACCGCACTTGGCTCACCTCTTCTTTTAACTGAGGTTTTATTTCCTAGAACTTTGTCCTTAACGATTTCTCTTCCGCATCTGCACATTTTCCAGGGTGTTTTTAATCCATTTTATGGCTTTTAGAAGCTTCAATATATTGGCAATTCCTATTACTTCCTGTTAGTTCCAGATATCTATCTCTATTTTTAGTATTTCCAGGTATTATACAGCATCTCATACATGTCCAAATAATTTCTGCCTCTTTATTTTCAACCCAACTATTAGATAATCTCCTGATAGATGATTTATTCTAACAAACTTTATCAATTCTGCCACAAAATATCTTGCTAATCCATATCCTTTCTGTATTCACTGCATTAGTTTTGGTTGCAATAATTTCTGTCCTAGACTACGGCACTCAGTTTCCTTACTTGGTCCCAACTACATCATAGAATCCTCATCTTAATCTACTTTCTATATAGCAGGCATCAATCTCTTCCTCATATGAAATCTTGTTTGTTTGTTTATTTTGCTGTGCTGGGGATTGAGCCTGGGGCCTCATGCATGCTAAGCAAGTGCTCTACCACTGAGCTACACCATTAGCCCCTAAAATCTTCATTTTGCCATGTTCTTGTTCAAAGTTCCTTGTTGCATACAAAATAAAAGATCCAAATGTAGATTGGTATTTGAAATTAATCATGACCTAGAACTATCATATCTTCATATTCTTCTCTGAGTATCTTAAAATTTTATTTCCATAAAAGGATGGCTATAAATATTTCATACTTTGAATGTTTATTTTTCTTCCTGGGATACCTTTCAGAGGTGCCTTAGATAGTGTCTGTCTGTCTCTCTCTCTCATTTGATTTGGGGACAGAGGTTGCTGGGAATTGAACCCAGGGCCTTGTGTATGTTAAGCACACGCTGTACTACTGAGCTACTACATTCTCAGTCTCTGATATTTCTTTGTTGATTTCAGTTATGTTCCCTACAGTTATGAGCTATAACTTGAGTTAAAGAGAATGGAATACTCAAACACAGAATAGTAGGGAGTCTTATGCTGGAAGCAATTGAGAAGACTAAACACCTCTCTGTTCTTCCCAATCTGTATTGCAGATAACAGCTTAAACATTTCTTCTGGTTGGGAGAAACCTCTGCTCTTAGAAGGCTAAGCAGAAATCAAAGAATAGCTTAGAGGGAAGGAGAAGTGGATGATAAACAGTCACATTGCCTCTAATCTATGGCTAACTACATTAGTATCTCACGGTTTAGGCACTTTCTAGGCTGAGAAATATCCTTTGTGCCACATACCCAACTTCAACTTCAACCAAGCTGAGATATTCAATATTTTCTCTTCTGTCAAGACAAACAGATGAGATATTTATAAATCCAAGTGAATCAAGTAACAGAAAAATTTACCAGTTTTGGGAAATGATTTCAGTAAAGATGAACCACCAGTAGGCAAAATTTTCTAGCCCAGCTTTAACTGTAAACTAGTTTTGATATGTATATAACTTTGTTTCTCTACCTACCAAATCTCTAAATACATTTTCCTCATTGCAGCCTATTTTTCTAATATACACAGGTGTTAGAGAAGCATTTCCCAAGGTGGCTAAGAACTTGGTAGTATGCAGTTTGGTAGTGATAGACTTTTCTACATAGCCTGTATGCCAATGTATATAGTTTACATTAAAGTAAATTGAATATAAACTACATATCAATATGTATCTATATATCCAATTTTATTTCTTTCAAATGTAATGAGCGCCTATGGGAAAAAAGCAGATAATTTCTAAGAATGTCCATTAGTGATTATTTCCAACCTGGAACTTACTAGATATGATTTTCAGTATTACCAGATATGTAATGTTGATTTGGGCCTTAGTACTTTCATAAGGAAAGCCTGCAGCCATAGCCCTGTGGCATCCGATCCAGTCAGATCTCAGAAGCTAAGCAGAGTCAGGCCTGGTTAGTACCTGGATGGGAGACTGCCTGGGAACACCAGAAGTTGTAGGCTTGGGAGAAGGACCTGGCAACCCCCTCCCAAAAATCAATCTGCCATTGAAAACCCTATGAACAGCAGAGAAGCACTGACAATAGTGTTTCCCCTGTTGTACAGAGGGTCGCTATGAGTCGGATACCGACTCGATGGCACCTAACAACAACAACAACAACAACTTTCATAAGGAGGTTCAGAAGTCAGTTTCTCAATCACAACTATTTACTTAAGAATTTTTTACCTGAAGGAAGCTGACTCAGTACAGGTGTGATGTTCTCTACTATCTGTGGCTGTTCAGACTCCTGGTAACCATGTGCTGGCTGGTGGTGATTCTCTGGTGCTCCACATGGCTGTGTGGTCTGTTGAGCAAGGGCCGCTTCAGCAAAGGTTGTGTCTTGCTAGATAAAGGTAAATAAGGTTATCACTCAGAGTTTTAACTATATAAGAAGAGGCAAGAATGTAACTTAATGATACCTTTTAAATACATTACCTATGTGACACAACTCTTAAAGGATAATGATCTCTGTCTTACAGATGAGAAACTAAGGTTTAGAAAGATTAAATAATTTGGCTGACATGTAGCTTATAAGAAGTAGAATTAATCAAAGCCTATGATCTTAGTTATGAGTACATAAATCTATGTATGTTACTAAGCAGTGTTAGTCATTTTCAAAAGGTTTCCTGTAATCCACTAAGCTTTTACACTAATCCACTTCCTTTACCCCTTTGTCTTTACTGAACTACAGATACAAGGGGATAAAATTAAAGTTACATTATTTTCATATGATAAGACTAATTCACTATTTAATTATTTATTAAATAAAAGTTATGTGATAGTATCTAACATTTATTTAATGCTTACCATGTGTGAGACACATGGCTAAGTCTGTATTTCTCATAATAATTCTATAAGTTAGGTATAATTGCTATCTTCATTTATGGTTTACAATAAAACTCAGAAATAATAGAAGTAACTTACCTAAAATCTCATACTTATTAAGTGGCAAGCTAAATTATTGCACTAAAGCCTAGTAACATTATCTACTAAGTTTTGAGTTGAGATATAGATAAGACCACCTTTCTCTTCCATCTAATAAGGGGATTAGAGCAAGTGAGTAGATAAGGCAAACCTAAAAATTAACACCCATGTCAGCATGAGTAAGAATGTGAAAGGAAGGTTCATTCCAACAATAATGCAGACCTAAGCCCAAATATAGCCTGCAGCCATACCACTGAGGCATCTGATCCCATCAGATCTTGGAAGCTAAGGTGGGTCTGGTCAGGACTTGGATGGGAGATCACCGCGGAATACCAGGTGCTGTAGGCTTGGGAGGACACCACAACCCACTCCCAAAAAGCAATCAGCCATTGAAAACCCTATGAATAGCAGAGGACAACGACAATAATGTTTCATCTGTTGTGCATAGGGTCTCTATGAGTCGAACACTGACTCAACGGAACAAGAAGTTCAAATCTAAAAGTCAAATGTCCAGGGTAAAAAGGCAATCACTTTCTGAAATATACAAACACATACATTCATGAACACATTAATATACACCCTCTTTTCTCATAATGGGCATTTTATTTCTCAATGAGTGAAACTGAAAAAACTTTAGCTGAAATAGTTCATCAAAGTGGCATTCTACATGCTATGTTATTAAGAGTCCTTCCAGTTTCTTCATAACCTGACATGTTTTGATTTCACTAATACCTATAGAAAGATGGACATCTGTATCTTGGAAAAGAAGAGTTCTTTGAGAGTTCACTCTTACGTGTCAAGTTAAATATTCTAATACCTCACTTGGATGCCCAAAGCCCTATTTTATCCCTCAAGCCCTTTAAACTCTTACAAATAATGCTTAGGTGCTATATTTACCTAAATATACCTACTGCGCTTTTTTTTTTTGCCTCTCTTTTTACCATTACTTCTAGTTTTTTTTAAGTCTCTAATCTGTATGTCAATGTACTACTGATCATTTCAAATCATTTTAAGCAATTATGTCTTCTGTGAAGCCTGTCCCTCCTTCAGGCAGTATAAGTCACTTCATTTTCTTTACTTCTCTTTTTATAACTTAGAATTCTTTCAAGACTGTTATTTAATACCATATTTCCTTAATCTAGTTAGATGTTATTACATAAATCGACTGTATTTCTGTATTTGGAGTGGGTACACCACATGAAAATTTTATATAAGAAAAACTACTTGAATTATTAAAAACAAAATAAAATTATTTTTCTTTTTAACTACTGATCAAACACAGACAGCCTTCAATATAGATTGTGCCTCAACATCCAGAAAACAAAAATCCTTACAACTTCATGATAAATGGAGAGAAGATTGAGGTTGTCCAAGATTTTGCTTTACTTGGTTCTACAATCAACACCCACAGAAACAGTAGTGAAGAAATTGAAAAACACAGTTCATTGAAAAAAGCTGTCACAAAAGACCTCTTTAAAGTGCTGAAAAGATGTCACATTGGAGACAAAGGTGCCCCGACTCCTGCCATATTTTCAATTGCATCATATGCTTGTGAAAGCTGGATATTGAATAAGGGAGACAGAAGATTTGATGCTTTTGAATTATGGTGCTGGAGATGAATGTTGAATATACCATGGACTGCCAAAACAACCAAGAGATCTGTCCTAGAGGAAGTGCTGCTACAGTCTTCCTTGGAAGCAAGGATGGCTAGACTGCATCTTATGTATTTTGGACATATTGTCAGGAGGGACCAATCCCTGGAGAAGGACATCATGTTTGGGAGAGTGGCGGGTCAACAAAAAACTGGAAGACCCTCAACTAGATGAATCAACACCGTGGCTGCAAGAGTGAACTTAAACATAAAAAACATCGTGTGCCTGGCAATGTTGGGGAGTGTTTTGTTCTGTTGTACATAGGGTTACTATGAGTTGAATTCGACTCGATGGCACCTAACAACAATAATCAAACACAGAAGTGTCAAAATTGATAAGTTTCAATTATAGTATAAGCTTTCTCTATAGAAACCCTAACTACCATTCTCTTCCTAGCTTTTGTTGAGAAGTTCCAACTTACTGTACACATACAGTCATGAATATCATACTGTATACACTCTGGGGGTTACTAAGGCAGTTCTTTTGTATTCAGATTCTCAAGGATAAGCTGAACCTTGTAGTTTTTTTTTACTTACCTGTTTGATTTTTATAATGGTTATATCTTATTAGAAAAATGGCCAGGCACAGAGGCATATGCCTGTAATCCCTGCAATTTAGGAGTCAGAGGCAGGAGGATTGCAAGTTTGAGGTCAGAGGCACACTGCATAAAGTTAGCAAGATCTTATCTCAAGATAAAAAAAATTTAAACAGGGAAGCCTAGGGGGTACAGCTCAATGGTAGAGCAGTTGCAAAGTATGTGTGAGGCCCTGGCTTTAGCTCCCCAGTACTGGGGCGGGCGGGGGGGGGCAGGAAAAAAGAAAAAAAAACCAGAGAAACCAAATAGTTTCTCTAATCAATACATTTCTTAGGAAGGAATCTTTGAAAACTTGATGAGCTGAAAACAGTGACAACTTTCCTCATGTAAATAAAATAAATAATTTTATTTTTTATTTTTTTGTTGAGACATGGTCTGGCTATGTAGCCAGGCTGGCCTCAAATTCATGATCCTCTTGCCTCTGCCTCCTAAGTGCTGGGATTACAGGCATGTGCCATCATGCCCAGTAAAAACAAACACATAAACCAACCAGGTTTAAACAAAGCTAGTATTTTATTCGAGTGAGTTAAAATATACTGTTAAAAATAGGTTAAAAAATCAACTTACCTTTACATTCTCTTTAGGAGGTAAATCATTCTGTTTTACTCCAGTAAATTTAGGAAACATTTCTGCAAATGTATATGGATAATTACTTCAGTGTTTGTCAGCTTAAAAAAATTACCAAGTTACAATTTTTCCATAATTAGAAATGAACTGGTGATTTAAGAATGCCAACTCTTATACCAAGAAATTCTTATAGTCAGAGGGTTTTGCCCTATTTGAATCAGCCAAAATTTCAAAAGGGATGCCTGTTTTTCTCTTTTTGCATAATGAATAAACATCCACTCAAAAAATTCAACTTGGATTATGTTCGGGGAAAAAATGGTGTGTTACTACATAGTAAAGAGCTTGACTAAGACATGGTTTAAAAAGGAAAAGTGGGCTGGAGGTGCAGCTCAGTGATAGAGTGCTAGCCTGACATGTGTGAGGCCCTAGATTTTACCCCTAGCCACGTGTCCATGCACGAGCACACACACACACACACACACACACACACACACACACACACACACACACACACACAATTATCAGATAATAAGATTTCAAAACAGCAGTACCAATTATACTGAAATCAAGGCCCTTTACCAAGCAGCCATAACTATAGCTGTAAGAAGCTTAATTTAAATAATTAAAAACTTACTATACAGGAAAGGGTAAGTTGTTTGAGAAGATACAGTTTTTTGTTATATGTGTTATATATATATGCTTGCAAAATACTAAAGACCTCATTAATTAATATTCTCTTTACTTCCAAGCTATTTGGTAGTTTCAACTAACATAGCAACAAATGGGTTTATAGAACCTCTTTTACCTTTAGAAATACTTGTGTGGCTGACACTGGTAGTTGAAGTAGATATTTTAAAAGATCTCTATCAGAGTGTGAATAAATAGATTCCTCTTTGTTTATCCTACAATAGATTCTGGTGCTATCTTTCTTGATCATAAGCCTTGGTCAGTGTAGTAAAGCACCAAACTGGTGCTTGATCCATTTTTCTAAAGCGGCTTTCATGAACCACCTGAATATATTATTTGCTTCAGGATCCAGGGCACCAAGGCTAGTCAACACCAAATATTATTCAACTTAAAATATTCTAATTTTAATAATTACCTTCTGCCTCCTGAAATGCCATCAGTTTCCACTGGATGTGTTACTGTTCTTTCCTAAAATGTGTGATTCTGGACATTGTTAAAATCGCTAAAGGCCACTCAATGCTGTGCTTTAATTTAAAGAATTCAAGTACTGAAAATGACATGAGCCACCTTAATGTCATTTTGCTAAATATTATTTCAGTGTTGGGGTTTAGGTAGAAGGAGAAGATTAGGAGACAGACTAAAAAAATTGATGATATAGATCCAGGTAATGTTCAGATATGAGGGAAAAATTTTTAGTTTCAGCTTTAAATAAAACATAAAAAACAGACTTCACTGATATAATCATATAATATACACAAATATATTCCTGTCTTAATTCAAACATGTACCTAAACTATAATATTCTCCAATATAAACTCCTAATAAAAATACAACATACCACATTAGTGTCCTGCTAAAAAACAATTTAAGAGCATCACTTTTGTTTTCTGACATATAAAACTAAATCTTGGAATTATTACAAAAATTAGCACCTCAAAATCTGAAGATACTAACAAAAAGCATCAAAGAATTTTAACTAAAAATATCAAAACCATATGTCTGATAAATATTACAGATTATAAATACTGATAATCTATAACTCAGCACATTGCTTCTCATTTTCATCTCACATAATTATTCTTCTAAGAGCATAGTAAACTATAAATATCTGTTTGTTCATGAATTCCTGGCCTTTGGAATTAAAAACATATATACATGTTTTTGGTATTAAGCTTAAGATTATATATAAGTTAATAAAAAAGCTTTATAGGCCTGGCAAACATCAAATTAGGAATAATTATGACAATTTACACATTGCCAGTTAATTTCTCTGGGGATAGTGATAACAAGCATACCTACCTTAAGAGAATTGAACTGGACAATGTACATAAAATACCCAAATGCACATGATGTATGTTATGATCGAATTTCACACCTCCCAAAAAACTCCATATAAAGTTTTGATTAAGCCTTCATTTAAAACTATGTCAAAGAATTTTTTAAAGTAGAATTTTTAAAGAGTTGGAATTGGAGAGATTTGTTTTAAAGGTTATTTAATACCCATCACCTATTAAAACATTGAGATAGATGCTCCAAGGGTATTAAAATATTATCAGTAAGCAAATTTGATCTAAAAATCCTGAAAAGTTGAATAGGAATCTAATACCATAATGAAAAGGTAGATTATAATGTCATATATAGCAGGAATAATTACTAAAGATTTTTAAATTAAAAAAATACTTCCATTATAAAATATAAGGTATATAAAAAAAGATATTTCTCCCTTTATTTTTGTAATTTCTTTTTGGATGCTCCTTTTAGGGTTGATTTGTTGTTGGATTTCTAGTGTCTTAAGGTGCGTCATTAGGTCATTTATTTGGCTCTTTTCTACCTTATTGATGAAGGCAGTTAATGTTACAAACTTCCCTCTTAAAACTGCCTTTGCTATATCACGTATGTTTTCATCATCATTTGATTGCAGGAGTTTTTTAAATTCCATTTTGATTTCATCAACCTATTGGTCATTCAGCAGTGTATTATTTAGTCTCCGTGAGTTTGTAAAATTTCTGGAATTGTTCTTGCTCTTGAGCTCCAATTTTATTCCATTATGATCTGATAAGGAATAGGAGATAATTTCTACTTTTTCCTATTTGTTGAGAGAATTCTTATGGACTAGCATATGATTGATCTTAGAAAACGTTCCATGTCGAGCTGAGAAGAATGTGTATTCCTCATCATGTGGATGAAATATTCTGTATATATTGTGAGATCCAACTGGTTTAAGGTGGAGATTAGATTCGACATTTCTCTGTTGATTTTTCATTTTGATGACCTGTCTCTTGACAAAAGTGGAGTATTGAAGTCTCCCATTATTTTATTCATGTAATAGTGCTGACCATATAAAAAGAAAGTTCACCACAGAAAAAGTTTCTATCTTAAACAGAATTGGAACCCAAAGATATATAGAAAAATATTACCATAAAAAGACAAGCAAATGGAAGAGAAGTCTTTGGTGGGGAGTGGGATGGGAGGAGGAAGTGCACAAGAGGGTAAGGGGAGAACTTATCTGTATAATGTACAACAAAATGCATATATGGAAATGTCACAATGAAAAGCATGTCAGAATGAATCACATTAAGGTGTACATTAAAAATTTCCAATTAAAAAAAGATTGGATGTTATTATATGGTGGTTCTGTTCCTTATTTTATAGGAGAGAAAGCAGGTCCAGAGATGTTAAATGATTTACCCACACTTATCACCCAAAATGTGTTCTACTAGTAAAAAGCAAGCAATTGGTTTTGTCTACAAAATCCAGTTTCTGCTGGCATATGCCTCCAATCCCAGAAACCTGGGAGGCAGAAGCAGGAGGATCAAAAGTTGGAGGTGAAAAGTAGCCTTTGTAACTTAGTGAGATCCTGTCTCAGGATAAAAAATAAAAGAGGGGGTAAGGTGCAGCTTAGTGGTAGAGCACTTGCAAAAGTATATGCAATGCCCTGGGTTCAGCCCCCCAGTACTGCAAAATAACATAAAAATAAAATAGAATGTTATGGCAATTTCATTTAAACGTTTGGTAGTTACTTTAATATTAAGAACAAACCAATTACAAACTTACTCCTTTCACTAAGGGCCTTTTAACTAAAGTTAGAAAGTAGAAAGCAACAAATAACAAAACACACACAAAAATAAAACAAAACCAAAGGACACAAAAAAACCTTAAAAACCCAGACCAATGATTCTCTAACCTGGCACCTTAGAATCCTCAGGGATACTTTTAACATCATATATACCTGGCTCCATTTCCATTCAATTTAGATTCAAATGCAATACTTTAAAAGTTTTACAGCCAATTCTAATATGCTGTCAATGTTGAGGAGCACTATTTTAGATAGTCTGCTTATTCAGGAAGACTTAATTTAATCAGAAAATTTTAAAAATGCATGAGACAAGCTAGGCACAGTGGCAAACATCTGTAGTCCCAAAGAGTGTGGAGGCTGAGGCAGAAGGATCACAACTTTGAGGCCAGAGGCAGTCTGCATAATTTAATGAGACCCTGTCTCAAAATGAAAAGTAAAAAAGGGTTGTAGGGGGCAGCACATGTGTAAGGCCCTGGTTTCAATGACCCAATGCCACAAAAAAAAAAAAAAAAAAAGAAGGAAGCAAGAGACAGAAATGACCACTATTTCTAAGACTCAAGCCTCAATATATGGAAAGTTCATTCATTCTTTCTTTTCTTTTCTTCTTTCTTTCTTTCTTAACCCTGGACCTTTGAATTTTCATCCTTTTAGTCCTTGGAACCAAATATATTTTTAACCGATGAAAAATTTAATCATATCTTTGTCACTTCTTATAGAAGACTCAGGTTTATGCCTATTTTGAAGTCACCAATAAGGAAGATTAAAGAAAGCAATGTTATTTTAAGAAACAATAAATTTCATTCCCTGAACATTACACCAATGCCAATAAAAGCAAAAAGTCCAAAGGATGAAATGGCAAATTCACTTTTTTATCCAGGGAAAGAAAAAGGGTGAATTCATGTCATAACATAACCATTGAGGTTTTTGTGTTTAATTGTATGACCATTGAAATTAAACATGCCTAAAAAGTATTCTATTTCACACTAATCAACTATTTCAGCTGACCTCCAAACAGTTCCTAAGGATTATTTTCTATAAGCTTTCAATCAAAAGCACTATTATTAATGAGCTACTCCATGTGATTACTCTTTCTCAGCAACTTTATTAGTCGTAGGATTAAAGTGACTAAGTATATTACTTTTATAGTATCACTCAAAGTAGCCCCAAGGTTGTTGAGCATTAGAATTTTCTTAACAGCTTATTTGTGCATATTATAGCACAACTTAGCCAAAACAGGATATATGCACTAGAATTAATTTTACTTTCAAGCCTCATCTACATGTTTGATCTGACATTTAAATATTTTGATAGTTACAAAAATAATTTTAAAAGGTTTCATATTTATGCTAATGTTTAATAAATGTTCTTGACTTACCTGAACATGATTATTTGCATATGTTGATATTAGTCAAAAAGATAATTTAAATATTCAAATCAAGTTACATTGAAATTTGCAATGAAGGACTGCTCCTAGCCAACAGATTCTCATTTTCATTTTTGAAGGATTTGGGCTATATTTTTGTGTGTGTGTGTGTGGTACTGGGGGTTGAACCCAAGGCCTCACGCTTGCATGCTCTGCAAATGCTGGACCACTGAGCTGTACCCGCAGCCCAGTTTTTCACTTTTTGAGATAGGGTTTTGCTAAATTACACAGACTGCTACTGGTCTTGAACTTGAGATCTTCCTGCTTCTGAGGGCCTCCCCAGCCGCTGGGATTACATGTGTGCGCCACAGCACCTGGCAACAACTATCTTAAAATAGATTTAATACCTTGCTTGAAATGAGAATTAAGTGAATTTCCTAGATTTTTAAATAAAACTTTCCTTGGAAATCCACCCTATCTACTATGTAATTAATCATCTTTAGCAAAGTAAAAAGTAAGTCTATATTTTTCAAATATGCTTATATTGAAGTTTGAAAATGATGGAAAGTAGCTATTTTAAGTTAACATAGGATAAATAACTAATGCCACTTACAACATTTAAGTGATTTTCAGGTATTATCCTTGAAACATTTGCCTCTCCTAAATAGAATGAATGATATTGCAGTAAAGACAGGTCAACTCATAATACAGCATAACAACAAGAAATTAATAATCCTAAGAAATTTAGAAAAGGTTATATAGAGCTCTGTCCTTGACAAAATTCTAGAGGACTGTGATTTTGCTAAGAGAATTGCATGTAGCCAAGAGGATATCCAGGAAGACAAGTATTTAAAGGTAGATTAAGAAAAAATTACTAACAATCAATAACCTTCTGTCAAAAGAGAATGTTCAATATGTCATTAAAGCTTTCAGAGAAGTTTATTAAAATTTTGAAGAAATGAAATCATATTCTTATCTTCTACCTGGAATAATCAAGTCTATTAACCAGAATTTTCAGAATCATGATATTCAGCTATGAGTTTGAGATCTGAACAAAATCATAATTAATTATAAAACTATAAAATCTTACTTATATTTATAGCTAATTTAATAGATGAGGTAGCAGGTTTTTGTTGATATATCTAAGTTTTACAAATTATATTTTCTCAGTAAATAACTTCATTTCCCCCAACTCTGAAACTTGCAAAAGGATTTATTATCTGTTCTTTGAGAATGTCATGCACATATGTAAGAATTATAGATGCTTTAATTATTTTGACAGTAGGTATTGCACTGATATGGTCTGACTTGCTTATTTTTCACAATTATAGTCTTGCTGCTTATAATTTTTATTGTCATGCCCAGGAAAGTAAAAAATGTCCTCAGCTTATACAATGGGTACAAATGAAGTTAATATTTGGGACAAAAGGTCTTATTGCTTCATTTACTTATATTCAGCAAAGATATATGTTTTCCCATTTAGACTTTGAATTTCTAATTTATAATACACATAAACAATGTTTTTTCAATAAAGTACACAAATTGAAAGTTGATAAAATCATTTAAATTTCAAAAATAAATGACAAATGGGGTATGGTGGTGCATACCTGTAATCCCAGCACTTGGGAGGCTGAGGCAGGAAGATGAAAAGTTCAAGGCTGGCCTAGGTTACATAGCAAGACCCTGTCTCAAAAACAAAAGAAAAGTCACAGTATCAGGTCAGACGACACAATAGCCTTAGTGTCACAAACTGTACAGTATTCATAATATAGGATGAAACAGAAAAATTGGGGCTGAGCATGTAGCTCAGTGGTTAGAGTGCTTGTGTGGCAAATATAAGGCCCTGGGTTTAATCCATAGCACTGGGGGTAGGAGGAGGAAAATCTGCCACTTTTATTTTAATTATATATATATATGCAGCTTTACCAATGAGCTGCACTCTCAGATTCTTTTTTTTAATTATTTTATCTAGAGACAAAAGTCTTGCTAAATTGTGTGGGGCTGACTCTGGCCTTGAACTTGTGATCCTCCTGCTTCTGCTCCCTGAGTCCCAGGGATTACAGGCATACACCACCATGCCCGGTAGTAATATCTATTTTAAAACAACTAATTTTATTTTAGAAAGATGGCATTAAGAATACCAGTCATAAAGTAAAAATTTATTAGTGTTTTTTAAAGATTGCCGTTGTTATTAGGTGCTGTTGAGTTGGGTCCAAAGCATAGCAACCCTATGTATAACAGATGAAAACACTCCCCAACACTGTGCCACGCCTGGCACTATTGTCAGTGCTTCTCTGCTATTCATAAGGCTTTCAATGGCAGATTGTTTTGGGAGTGGATTGCCAGGTCCTTCTCCATTTTTTAAGTTTAGAATTCTGAAGATCAATTATTTTGCTGGAAAGTTCATAAAAATAGATATTGTACCATTTTAAGAAAATACAGCTGATAAACATTCTTCCCTTTAAGCAACCTATTAGAATATTCTATCAGAAACTGGTGACTCATTAAAATTAAGGTACTTTACTGAAGAATTCTGTATATAGGACTTTTCTTCTAATACTCAATTACTGAACTATTTGAACTAGACAAATTAAATAGTTGTAAGAATTATTTATCTTACAAATAAAAGACAAAGGGCTCTAACTTATTAGGCCACAAATGCTTTATTAGATGAAATTACAATTGCTAATTACAATTTAAAATACTAAATGCAACTTTGATTTTTTCCAGCATTGTTTTATACTTATAAGTCAAATATAAGGAAATACTGTATAATTAGAGCTTTAAATTAATTTTAAAATTTACTAGTACGACAAATTTTGACAAAAATTAAAATTCTGTTTATTCTTACAAAATTGTTACCACTTTATACTTTAGATATGTGAAAACAAAGTGCAGCAATTAGCACTACAGAAATTCAAGCTACATAGAACCAAAAGGAAAACAGAATGTTCCACAAGCCAGCAGACCCCTACTGAAACAGGATGTTCTTGCAGATGGCAAGCACTCTGATGCCAGAAGAGTCTGTACGGAATTTATTTTTTATTAAAAAAGGAGAAGGGAATTTCACAACAAAAAATATCTCATTTAAAAGAAAGCAAATTTTAGGAATGCAAATGTTCTATATTCTGAATCTACCCTTTGGTCAATAATGATAGAACATAACTGCCAAGTCAAGTCAGCATCTCTGGGGCAGTGATCACTTGACAACTATATAAATATTCATGAAAAAAACACAAAGAAAACCTGAATGACCTAAGGTTGATACAAATGATAAATTATGCAAGAGAACATGGTACTTCCATATATTCTTCTACAGGTGGAAGAATGTATTCTACAGTGAAAAAAAAAAGTGAAAAAAAAATTGCTTTACAGATTCTAGGATGACTGGTTTCTTAATTCAAAAGGACTGTTCAATTCAGAACACAGCATCACAACAGGACATATTCTGTAACATTAGGATGATCTGACATATCATGGAGAATGCACCGAAAGGTGACCTCAAATAATCTTTTCATTGTCTAAAAAGAAGTGAAAATCAGCATTTTATTATCTGATACTTCTGGTTTTAAGATCTATTATTTACTAAGAGACTATCTCACCATGAATAAACTTATTTTCAACATTATAAACCTACAAGTCACATATGTATAATGTGAAATTCCATTTTACACAGTATCTCTTTTAAGGAAAATAGTAAGACTATGTACATATAAATAAATAATAAGTGTGGCATCCAAACCATAGGTTCTAGGTAAGCAAGAAATATTTCTTCAAAATATGTTTCAACATTATAAGAAAAAAAAATGTTGCCCCAACAGAGGTACACTTAAGAGGACAGCTAACCTGGTTCAGAATCACTGCTGTCTGAAGAACTGGAATTGCTGCTGCCGCCTTCAGACTCAGATGAGCTGCTGCTGCTGCTATTGCTGCTGCTGCTGCTGCTGTTGCTGCTGCTCTCACTCAGGCGGGATCCATTTCCAATTGTTTTTGATGGCTGAGTTTGCTCAGCTACAAAATAGGAAAACATATCAAAATGCCAATAGAATTAATAGTAGCAGAAATGTTTAAAAACTTCCACTTACATTTTGTTTGACGTTTTCTAGAATTTAATTGATTGTTGACATCCAGTAACCGCTTTTCCAACTCTTGTTTTTTCTGTGAAAGAAGTTCTTCTTTGGACTTCGTTATTTTCTTAGCTGTGTGATTTAGGAGTAGAAAGTGAGACTACCCCAAAATTAACACAGTATCACCTTAGATTTTTATTACTGTACAGATATACATACCATAAGGTTTTAGTGGTCTTTTTCTTAAACAGGCCAGAACATATTTTTCCAATTCTCTTAGTGTTGATGCTTTCAGTGTTTCAAAGTCTATCTCTATCTCATCAGGATTGGAATTTCTCAGTGAGGGTTCTCTCGACTGTATTATATGAACTACTCGACCAAGTTTATCTCCAGGGAGTTTGTTTATATCCAGGCTTAACTTCCTTTTCTCATCATAGTTCATAGGCTTAGCATTATATTCACCTTCAGGTTTCAGAAGAATCTGCTGTTTCTTCTTTGGTTGACTGTAACAAAAGTTATATTTAGTTACATTTATTTTATTTTATTTTAATTATTTATTTACTTAGGTGCTGGGGATTGAACGCAGGGCCATGCACGTGGCTAAGTAAATGTTCTACCGCTGAGCTATACCCTAGCCAAATTTATTTTACCTAATTCTTTTAATAAGCTGTCATGAAAGATACTTACTTGCTTTTAGACTTTTCCTTTAGTTTCATTTGCTTAAGGTTTTTCCTTGGATTTTCGGCTCTGTTATTAACCTTCTCTCTTTTTTTAGTCCTTTTAGACTTCTCATTCTTTTTTTTTAGCTTACGGAAAGGTACTTGGGACAGAACCTGTAGCTGTTGATGAACAGCATTAAGCTGAGAAAGGGAAAACAATCTTTAAACATTCATGGCTCTAAATAATTAAAGACACTAGAAAAAAATTTAAAGCACCCCAAAGTCAGGAATGTTCTTTGTCAAATTCATTTCATATTATATTTCCTTCAGGTTTTTATTTCATTTCAGAAATTCATGGTGTTGAAGGGCACACATTAAATTCAAACATTATCATGTACTCAACCTATAAACTTAAATATTTATCTAAAAACAGAGGGCTGGGAATACAGCTCAGTAGTAAAGCACTTTGTCTAACCTGTACAAGGCCCTGGGTTTGATTCCCAGTAAAATTAAATCCATCTATCCATCCATACTAAAATAACAGACCCAAAATAATTAGTATTTCTAGGTGGGCTTAAGGTATCTGGGGTTTAGCTCAGTTAGAAGAGCGCCACTCTGCACTCTCTGAGGCCCTAAATTCAATTCCTAGCACCACAAAAACAGGAGAAGGTTGTGGCAGCCCAATCCCAAAATAATTCTGAAAGAATCAGCCATTGAAAACCCTATCAGAGTCGCTATGAATCAAACATGACTAAAATACCTAAAACCTAAAATAACACCTAAAAATAACACCTAAAAATAGCACCTAAAAATAACAAAAACAAAGTGGTCTTCAGTGTTTAATCATTAATTTTTCAGGCTTAAGCTGAGAAGAGGTTAACATTTTATCATAAAAAGTAGCAAATGTTAAATAAAATCTCATCCATAAAATATCTCAGATTATGTCATAAATCATTTCAATAAGAACCAAACACTCAACGTGACTATAGAATGTAAAGTATAGAATTGTTTTTTAAAAATAATTTTATAGTATGTGGATATTTGACTAGGAAAAATTACAAAGTATGACAAATGTGCCAATAAAGACAGAAAGCTACAGGTACTAAATGATCTAAATTAAGTTTTAAACCTGCAAGGATTTTATAACAGATCAGCAGGTCACAAAAAACTTATGAGAACTTGCATCAATACAATCAACCACCTGCTCCTGAAGCTTTGCAAGACGCTGAACACGTTCATCTTCAGAATCGTCAGAGGAGTTATCTTCAGAGGAAGCTTCACTATTGCTTTCTCTACCAAGGGTTTTTGTAGATTCTGTTGCGAGGTAACATACAGGCATACTCTCAATAGGTTCATCAGGGATTTTAGCAAAATGCATTTCAAAAACATCCTATAAGGGAAAATTAGATTGGTAAGGTTTTCTCCATTTCTGATTTTATGCAATGATAGCACCTTTTAACAAAAAAGCACAAGTGTCATGTTTAAGATATACCAGAAGAAGCCAGGTGTCATGGCACATGCCTGTAATCTCAGTGAGCAGGGAGGCCAAGGTAAGAAGATTACAAGTTTGAGGCCAGAGGAAAGTTGTACAACGTAGAGAGAGCCTATCCCAAAATGTTGTTGTTCAGTGCTGTGGAGTCAAGTCTGACTCATAGTGATGCTTATAGGGTTTTCGATGGCTGTTTTGGGACTTCATGAGTAGACTGCCATGTTCTTCTCCTGTTTTTGCAGTGCTGGAGATAGAATCTGGGTCCTCAGAGAGTATGGAGCAGCACTCTACCAAGTGAGCTAAACCCCAGCCCTGTCTCAAAATAAAAAATAAAAGTGGGACTGGGGGTGGAGCTCAGCGGTAGAGCATTTGCCTAGCATGCATGAGGCCCTAGGTTCAAATGCCTTGTACTAAAAAAATTAAAAATAAAAAAGACACACAAGAAATATATAAATAGTTAACTGAAAACCTCAGCAACTTTTCTCCATTTTCCCAAGAGGATGGACCTGCCAAGTTACTCCTTGCTGCTGCTGCTGTTGTATGGTGCCTTGGAGTTGGGTCTGACTAACAGAGACCCTATGTACAAACATGTTGTTGTTCAGTGCTGTCAAGTTGTGTCCAACTCATAGCAACCCTCATAGGGTTTTCAATGGCTGATTGTTTCGGGATTGCCTTGGGAGTGGATTGCCATGTCTTTGTCCCATTTTTGTGGTGCTGGGAATTGAACCTGGGACCTCAGAGATTGCAGAATGGCATTCTACCAACTGAGCTAAATTCCAGCCCATGTATAAACATGTTGTTGTTGTTGTTGTTAGGTGCCGTCGAGTCTGTATCCGACTCATAGTGACCTTCATAGGGTTAGGGGACCTTATGGCAAGGGCCCTGTAGTTGATGGATCTTTCCACACTTCATACTTGGCAGTTTGTGGACCTTACCTTCAGTGGGACTTGGGCTCCAATCAACCCTATCTCAGATAGCTGCTTTTCTCTTTTCAGTAGTATTTCTCCATTTTTTTTTTCTGCATGGCAGGTAACCTCATTAAATGTATAATTTATAAACTGTTTTATACTATTTATGGGTGTGGGTATCATTATTTATTTCTTGAGTTACGGTTCTGAAAATTTTTAACTATGTTCATAGAATCTTTAGCTGTATCACTCTGGCATCCAATCCTGTCAGATCTTGGAAGCTAAGCAGGGTCAGGCCTGTTTAGTACTTGAATGAGAGACCACCTGGGAACACCAGGTAGTGTAGGCTTGGGAGAAAGACCTGGCAGCCCATTTTCCCCAAACAATCAGCCATTGAAAACTCTATGAATAGCAGAAAAGCACTGACAATAGTGCCGGGCATGGCACAGTGTCAGGTAGTGTTTTGTCTGTTGTATACAGGGTTGCTATGGGTCAGACTTGAGTTGATGGCACCCAATAACAACAATGTTCATGGAAAAAACACTTTAAGAGAACAAGTTAAAACTCACCTGAAGCATTCTAGCCATTGCCACTATTTCATGATCTGGAGGATTATATTTGTAGCAATTCATAAACATTAATCTAACATCTGCAGCAAATTCATATGCACTCTTATATTCTTGGTTGTCCATTTTCCCCTAAATTAAGGAAAAGTTACAGGATCCTCAAACAATAAAGTTCAATAATAGTTTGAGCATCTATCTTGTTTATATTATGAAATAATTCAGACATACAGAATACAGAAAATAAGTTATTTGCCATCTATATTTGACAAATGTTGAGATTCTGTTTTATATTTTTTAGTGTTTGAAAAAAATCCAATGAACTTTGATAAATGGAGATAAGGGAGGAGGGCATTCTATGGAGAGAGAAGGGTAGGAATAAAATCAGGAGAGCAGGAAAACATGGTGTTTTCAGATAATGTTGGGGAGGCAAGTTTGATAGTAAGAAAGCAATAAAAAGACAATCTTCTTAAGCCAGTCCTGGATATCTTGACAGCTTTATATTAAAGTTATCCTAAGGATTAAAAGATATTAAAAACAGAAGAGAAGAGAAATATGAGCATAGATTACATTTTCAGGTGGAAGTATGTGTGATGGACAGAAGGGTGGGATGTGGGTGGCCCATTAGGCAGCCATTATAAAAAGAAAAACAAACTAGCAAGAAAATTCTACAAACTACTGGGCAAAATGTGCACATTAATGGATAATTCACAAACAGGTCAATAAACAAATACAACACACTGGACCTTATTTATAATCAAAGAAATGCAAGGTTGGGCCTTGTCGCACATGCCTGTAATCCCAGCAAGCAAGAGTTTGAGGCAGGAGGACCAAAAGTTCAAGGCCTGGGAAAGAAAAAAATAAAATAAAATAAATAAATAAAGAAAGAAAGAAAGAAAGAAAGAAAAAAGAAAAGAAAAACTAAGACATAAAACACAATTTTCTACTAATCACATCACTGGCAACTTGGAATGACTTCAGAGAACTAAATTAAAGTTATCATCTTTTGTTCTTAGAATCCAATGGTCTCCTAACCAGTCTACAACACTGCTGCTGGAGAAAACACTAAAAATAACAGTCTTATGTTTAATGGCAGCATTTGACTTCTTTACAATGTTACTTCTTTTTTAAGACCCAGATTTCCAACCAGTCTCATTTTTCCCTAGATTTCCTTCATATTCTCCATATTTCAAATAGCACAGAAATAGTATCTGAATATGTTTTCTTCACCTCATGGCCATTCTGGAGTTGTTTTCCCTGCTTGAAATATCCTATAACTTACTAAGCCTTATTTTCTTTTAAGATTTGGCTTGATGTTTCATGATCTCTGAGTCTGAGATGGTATAATACAGGGAAAAGTAGGAAAGTGCTGTTTTAGAGGGGAAGGGAAGGGGAGGGGAGGGAAGGGAAGGGGGGAACGGAAGGGGAGGGGTAGGGAGGGGAGGGAAGGGGGAAAAGAAAGGGTAGGGTAGGAGGGGAAGGGAAGGTATGGGAGGGGGGTGGAGGGAAGGGTGTAGCTCAGTGGTAGAGCACTTGTTTAAGAGAAGGGCTTGGGGTGCAGCTCAGTGGTAGAGCAATTGCTTGGCATGGAAATGTTCCAGTGATTCACTTCCTGTGATACAACTCTGCTTTTCTTCAAAATTTTCTGGATTTTAAAATTTCTTTGCAATGCAGAATTATTATTTTTAAACGGTGCTGAGGATTAAACCCAGTGCCTTACACTTGCTAGGTAAGCACTCTACCACTGAACTGTATCTCCAGCCCCAATGAATTACTTTTATAAGCACAAAAAGAAGTTCCTCTTATTAAGGCAACACTTACCTTGATAGTTCCAAGATCCATTGGATTTTTAACAATGTCATAGTAGTTATGGAGTCCCAAAGCATTAGCATCAACAGGATTATAAAAGGGCCATGCATATGAAAAATGTTTCTTTGCAAACATTTCTTTGAGAATCTCACTACAGTGCTTTAATTGTTCAGTTGCTCTAACATTCTTTACAACTTTATTTTGTTGCAGAGAATCTGGCAAAACATTCTTTAGCACATTTTCTTTCATTGGCATTTTTGACTTTTTTTCTGTAAGAGTTGGAGAAGATTCACTACTTGTTTTAACTGTGGAAGTTGTAGGAGTTGTTGTATCTGCTTTTCTCTTCACACCCCTCGTAACCTAAAATAAAACAATTCAACAACACAAAGCTATACTTAAGGAGAAATTCATCAGTTAAAAAAAGGCTGGAAACAATTACTGACATCAAGTTTTCATGCAGATAATTTGCACATAATGTTGTCAGTTCACATACGAAATACTAGTATATTTTCTTCTATAGGCAAAATAAATAATTCTAATATTTTCTTTCCATATCCTATAGAATTATTTTCTATAATCCCTAAAGACAAATGAAATGTAGGAAATCAAGTCATGGTTATACCCAAAAGGTTCCTGAAATCAGCTGGGATATATAATTTTAAAAAGAAAAGCGTGCTGCGCGGTACAGCTCAGTGGTGAAGCACATGTCTAGCACGTGCAAAGCCCAGTGTTCAATCCCCAGCACTGCTAACTAAACAAAACAAAACAATAGTTAGGCCTTCTTGATGATTAAAAAGAAAGCTATGTATGCTGTGCATCATGGCACATACCTGTAATCCCTGAACTCTAGCGGCTGAGGCAGGAGGACTGCAAGTTCCAGGCCAGCATGGGCTACTTAGACTCTGAATCAAAAAGGAAACAAAACAAAACCACAACAACCAACCATATAAGTGAACTATCAAGGTACTAAAACAGTTAAAATTTTACCTAAGAAATCTGTAAAATTTGTGTGGCATTTTAGGTCTCTGTCCACAAAATGTATGTTGTTGTTAGGTGCCATCTAGTTTGTGTCTGACTCATAGCGACCCTATGTACGACAGGTGAAACATTATTGTTGTGCTTCTCTGCTATTCATAGGGTTTTCAGGGGCTGATTGTTTTTTGGGAGTGGGTTGCTGGGTCCTTCTCCCAAGCCTACAGCACCTTGTATTCCCAGATGGTCTCCCATCCAAGTACTAACCAGGCCCAAACCTGCTTAGCTGCTGAGATCTGATGAGATCGGATACCACAGTGGTATGGCAGAAATAGTATAATTGTAAGACTGCTGTACATTGAAGACCAATTTTCATAACTAAAAAAAAAAGATCACAACATCCAAAGTTATACTGAAATATTTTAAGAAACAATGTTTTAAAAACTACAATAAACTCACTTGGACCACAGTTTGTGAACCAGAGTTGGGCAGAGCTCCTTGTGCCATGTTTAAGGGAGAGAGAGATGTTTCAGGAAATCCAGAGGGAATCTCTTGCTGTTTAAATACTTTTTCTGTTTCCTTGGGGGATAGTTTTTCTTTTACAGAAGAAACTGGTACATTCTGTTGAATGTCTAGTGAAGTGTGAACCAGAGTCAAATATTTGAGTAAGTATAAAACATAATTTTCTTAGTATCCTATTTTAATTCATTTAGTTCAGCTTCTTAGCAAAATAAGCATACTATACTCATATTCTTTGAAATTCTCCCCCATGTACCATTGCTGACAATTTAGTTATAATCCCAACAGACAATTTCAAATACCATAATTTCAATGTTGAAATCCTTAAAGACCCAAATCTCTAAAGTTTAAAATCCCCAAAGATCAAAACCCCCATTTATATGGGGTTGAACCCAGGATCTCATGCATGCTTTGCAAGTGCTCTACCACTGGGCTGCACCCCGCAGCCCATTTTTTACATTTTATGCTGGCTGCCTCTGACCTCAAACTTGCAATCCTCTTGTCTCTACCTCTGGAGTTGCTGGGATTACAGGCATGTGCCACTATGCTGGGCTAAAAAAAAAAAAAAACTTTAAGTTCTTTAAAATACATTTACTTACTTTTTTTTCTTTTTTATTTTTCTTTTTCTATTTTTTAAGAATTTTTAAGTTTTTGGTGGTGACCAGAGCTTCATGCATGTTAAGCAAGCACTCCACCCTGAGCTGTACCTCCAATTCTATTTACATTTTTAAAAGGAGATTTGAGGAACATGAAAACACAACAGAACACTTCATAGGCCACTTTACATGATAAAACAGGCAATAGTATAATTATTTTTGCAAGTATAAAAAGTCAAGTATACCAGCCATAGTCACTCAAGTATCACAGTTATGAACAGATGAACCATATTCATGAAGAAATAGGCCAAAAAGCAAAAGGTATGGACACATAGCATATGGTTAGTAACTGCGTTTACCCAGCTTTATAAGTGTTGTTGTTGTTGTTGTTGTTGTTGTTAGGTGCCATTGAGTCGGTATCCGACTCATAGCAACCCTCTGTACAACAGGGGAAACACTATTGTCAGTGCTTCTCTGCTGTTCATAGGGTTTTCAATGGCATATTGATTTTTGGGAGGGGGTTGCCAGGTCCTTCTCCCAAGCCTACAGCTTCTGGTCTTCCCAGGCGGTCTCCCATCCAGGTACTAACCAGGCCCGACCCTGCTTAGCTTCCGAGATCTGACGGGATCGGATGCCACAGGGCTACAGCTGCAGGCTTTAAAAGTGTAGTCATCTGAAATACTGTGATGGACAATCTATACTGTTTTTCCTTTTTTTAGTACTGAGGGGTTGAACCCAGGGCCTTACACATGCTAAGCAAGTGCTCCACAACTGAGCTGCACCCCCAGACCCTTTTTAATTTTTTTGAGACAGAGTTTCACTAAATTGCACAGGCTGCATCTGGCCTCCAACCTGTGATTCCCTGTCTCAGCATTCTGAATCACTGGGATAACAGGTGTGCACCATGGTACCGATAATCTAGTAGGTCTTTTGATGAGAGCAATCAAAAATGACAATGGATCACTAATGCATATGTAGGAACCCCAAAAGCTGAGGTCTTAAGAAATTTTATCTCTCACAAATGCAGATGTACAAAAAGGACACGTCTTCATTCACTGAGGATGTTTCAAAATTTTTATATACATGTTATCATCTGTACAAAGTCAATGATGTGATAATTCACTTTCATGGAATCAAATTTGTAGAAAATGCATAAAATAAGTTAGGGTTCTTAAAAATCTTTATACAGTATTGGAAATGATGTAAAGATAAAGTATGTAACACAGAGGACTATAAAAAATAATGCTGAGAATTTAAAATAATGAGGGGTTAGGGGTGTAGATCAATGTAGAGTGCTTGCCAGCACGTCCAAGTACCACAAAATAACGAGGGGGGACAGTAAAACAAAAAAAAAAATTCAACATATGAATGAATGTATTACAAGAATAGATTATAGGCAATTTTACAGAGGGAGTCCATAAGAGTACACTGACTTTCATAATTATTAACTATATTTTAAAGTTTTGCATGGCAATGAATAGCTTGCTTTTTCTTTCCCCCTTTTAGGGTATGGGTGTCCTCAGAGAATAAGTTCACATTCATCTTCTATGTGGCACGGTTCTTTTTGAAATTCTTCTATGATTTGATATATCCCCGACATAAGCATTCTCTATTAGATTTTCCCATCTTCCGTGCCATGCTTTTACATTATTTTGGTTACCTGGAAATTCATTCTGCATGTACCCATATTCAGACCACAGATTTGATGGAAACAATACTGGTGATCCAAAAGCAACACTGTTGCATGTCTTCTTATTCTACCAGTGCACATAATTACAGTCAATCTAGCCAGTAACTCTGCTGGCTTCTTCAGGTAAATACAACTTTAATTCATTAACAGTTCCTGGAATTTCATCTGCTGGAAGGAATGACAATGTAGACCAATGGACACATTTTTAAACTGAAGTTTTTGTCACTGACTTATCATTTCTACATGGCCAAACTTGTCCCCATAATTCTGCTTTATGTTCATGGAAATTGTAGTTTTAGAATTTTAACAATGGGGATTTTAATCACTTGGGATTGTAAATTTCAGAATTTTAATCTTTTGGGAATTCAACACTCAGGTTTATGGCATTCAAGATTTTGTTATTAACGATTATGACTAGTACTAATTTAGATATAATACTGGAGACTTTAGAACCTGTCATTACATCATTAGCAATCAGGGAAATGCAAATCAAAACTACACTGACATTCCATCTCACTCCAGTCAGAATGGCTAGTATCAACAAAACAACAAATGCTGGTAAGGATGTGAGGGGAAAAGGAATTACTTGTGGGACTGTAAATTATTATAGCCATTAAGGAAATTAGCATGGAGGTTCCTCTGGGAACCTCTCCTGAGTATTTACCCAAAAGAATCTAATCATATCATAAGGGCATCTGTACTTCCATGTTCACTGCAGCATTATTCACAACAGCCAAGGTATGGAGTCGGCCCAGATGTCCATCAGTAAATGAATGGATTTTATTTTATTTATCTTATTTGTTGTTGCTGTTGTTGTTATTATTTTTGAGGGTTGAACCCAGGGCCTCACAGATACTTTGCAAGTGCTCTACCACCAGGCTGTATCCCCAGCTCATTTTTTATTTTTTATCTTGAGACAGGGTCTGGAGAAGTTACACAGGCTGCCTCTGACCTCAAATCTGTGATCCTCCTGTCTCTGCCTCTGCCTCCCAAGCTTCTGGGATCACAGGCATGAGCCCCCAGCCCCTAGAATATGAATGGGTTTTAAAAATGTGGTATATACACACAATGGAACTTTATTCAGCCATAAAGAAGAATGTAATTATGTCATTTTGCAGGAAAATGTATGAAACTGAAGATCATCATTCTAAGTGAAATAAGCCTGATTCAGAAAGACAAATACTACATGTTCTCTCTTATATTTAGAAGTTAGATTTATTTTAAAAAGAAAAAATATGTATGCAATATTTTAAAGTATAATGAATGGTATATTTGGAATTGGGAAGGAAATAGGAGGAGGGCAGAAACAACACGGGAGGTTAATGAGGAAGTGAACAAGAAAATTATGTTTTTATGTAATTGTATGAAAATGCCATAATGAAACTCAATATATTGTATGCTAATTTTAAAAACCTATTATTATTATTATTATTATTATTAGTAGTAGTAGTAGTAGTAGTAGTAGTAGGTTTACTGATTTTATTCAAAAGGGGTGGTTGCTATAAACTAAGACTTAACAGGACTTTGTGGTTAGCTTCAAGTAGCTGTGAACACAAACAAAAATTTCAGATACCTTGGAGGCAAATTATATAGTACTATGTGAGCCCTTTAGAATGTTCTGTACAAGTATTCAAGGACCTTAAAATTGTTACCAATAAGGGGACATGGTGACATATGCCTGTAATCTGAGCAACTTGGGAGGCAGAGACAGGAAGATCACAAGTTTGAGGCCAGAGGTAGCCTGTGTAACTTAGCGAGGTCTTATCTCGAGATAAAAAAATTTAAAAAGGGGCTTGGGAGCAGCTCAGTGGTAGAACACTTGCAAAGTATGTGCAAGGCCCTGGGTTCAGCCCACCAGTACAAAAAAAATCTGTTATAAATAATCTATTATTGGTTGACACAGAACAAAAAATATGGATACTCTTATCAATACATCCTTCAGACAGTTCTGCAAAAGGACAATTGTACGTGCTGTTCTGTACATTCCCAGAGATTGCTATGATGAGACATTTCAATTATAGTACTCTGAAACTGATTATATCAAGGCAACTCCATTTTTTTAAATGCTCAGCACAAAAACCTTGGAGTCATCTTAGATCTATTCTCTTAAACCCTACATCCAATCCACAAGTAAACCGTGCTCTATCTTCTTATCCAGAATCCAACAATTTCAGGAGTGATAATCACTCAAGTATAAAGCATCATCAGTTCTCAAGTGGATTGCTGCAATGGCACCCTAACAGGCAGGCCTTCCTTCAGTTTTTGTACTCTGTCATTTATGCTTAAAGTAACAGTTTAAGTGACATATTAAAACTCAAACCAGGCCAAGTGTGGTAGTACAAGCCTGTGATCCCATTACTTTGGAGGCTGAAGTAGGAGGATCAAGAGTTCAGGAACAGCCTGTACTATATAGTGAGCTCCAGGTCAGCCTGGGCTCTGTAGTGAGACCCAATCTCAAAAACCAAACCAAAACAAAAATCAGATCATGACACTTCTATTCCATGTCCTCCAGTAGCTTCTAATTTTCTCTTCACATAAAAGCCAAAATGTCATAATGCCTCATAAGGACTTGTACGCTATACTTGCTCTCTTCTTCCACCCTCCCCACCTTCCAACCTCACTTCCTATCTCTTTCCTCCCTCTGATTTCACTTTAGCCTGTCAATTGGCCTTGCACTCTTCAAATCTGGTAAGCAAAAGCTAACTATTTGCTCTGCCTGAGAAAAGATAATCCTCATGGCTCACTCCAATATTTCCTTCACCTTTTGCTCTTATGCTACCTTCTCCACCATTTTATATAAAACAACCCTCTCTCTCTCACCTCACCACTCTCTAGCTCTCTTATGCTGCTTTATTTTTTCCATGCCACCATCACATTTTGGTATACACTATGTAGGTATATCCCTGGCTCTCCAATTCTTGCTAAACAAACTTAGGAACTCAGTATTTTAAGATAGGGCTGATACTACTCAATATCTAAGTTCTCACTGCTCACTAAGACTTAGGAATCAAATAGACTCAGTCACACATCCTTTGATATTCCAGGTATTGCTTTTTGAACACAGAAGTTAAACAGGTAGGTATAATGAGGAATATCTACTTAATTTTGTCTGTTAGAGTTTGGATTTTGAATGTCTCCCAAAAGCCCATGTGTTGAAGGATAGGTCATCAGCCTGTGGTGCTACTGGGATATGGTGCAACCTTTAGGAGGAGGTAGGGCCTGGTGGGAGGAAGTAAGGTCATTAGGGGCATGTCCTTGAAGGAGATATTGGAACTCCAGTCCCTTCCTGTCTCTTTGCTTCCTAGCTGCCATGAAGTTAAGAGATCTCCTCAGCCACATACTCTCACCAATGATGTGCTGTGCTGTCACAGTTCCAAAGAAACAGGGTCAAGCAACCATGGGCTAAAATCTCTGAAACCATGAGCCAAAATAAACCTTTCTTCATTTTAAGTTATCTCCAGTATTTTGTCACAATTATGCAGAGCTGCCTAACACATTGTCTATAACCACAAAATAAAAAGCTTTGTAAGGGTAAGGGACTGTTTTGATTACCTCTGTATCTCTTATTCCTAATATAGTAGCTGCAACATAAGAGGAACACAATAAATATTTATTGCATGCCTACTATGTATTGGACACTATTCTAAGTCCTGAGCCACAATAATAAACAAGACATAGTCTCTGCCCTCTGGCACTTACTGTCTAGTTTAAGAAACAGAGAGGGAGTGTAGTTCAGTTGTAAAGTATGTGCTTAGCATGTATGAGGCCCTGGGTTCAATCTCCAGCACAGAAAAGAAAAGAAGAGAAAAGAGAAAAAGAAAAGGAAGAAATAAAGAACAGGTCACTAAATCGATTACAACTGATATAAAGTGTCAGATAGGAAATAAATATGGTGGTGACTACATAAAGACAGAGACCTACTAAAGAGAGGGTAGCCAAGGAAGTCCTGTTTATTATTTTTAAAATTAATTTTCACAGTAGTAGGTTGAACTCAAGGTCTCACACATGCTAGTCAAAATTCCACCACTGGGCTGCGCCCTCAGCCTCTTTTTTTACTTTTACTTTTGAAATAGGGTCTCACTAAGTCATGCAGGCTGCCTGTGGCCTGGAAAATTGCAAATTCAAGGTCAGAGGCAGCCTGTGTAACTTAGTGAAACTCAAAGTAAAAAATTTAAAAAAGGTGAGAGTGTAGCTCAGTAGTAAAGTATTTGCCTAGCATATGCAAGGATCTGTGTTCAGCCCCCCCCCCCCCCCCCCGTGGGAGGGGGGAAGGAACTTTGATCTGAAGGAAACCTATGCTTTCAAGTTGCTACAATTTAGCCATCAAGAGAGTATTATGGGACAGCATGATGGCTCACACCTGTAATGCCGGCATTAAGGAGGCTGAAGTAGGAAGATCAGAATTTCAAGGAAGACCGTCTCTCAAAGAGGGGAAAAGAAAAGAGCTGAAAGATGGTAGATTAGAGATACTTGGCACTTTCCCACATCTTTAGGAGACTGAAGCAAAGCAACACATACAGCTGCAGGAAGAGGCTCAGAGACACTTAGAGGGCACTCTGGGCTTTTCCTATACCTCAGTACACTGATAGAGGATACCCACCCAAGGAGACTTTAGGACTGGCTGGCAGGAGCAGCTCATGAATAACTTATACCATTGCTGTGTCCAGGGGGTCTACACACACAACTCACTGGAGTGAATATAGACTTCAGTCTCCTCATTGCCTAGTCTGGTTTGACCTGATTAACTGGATCTGAGAAGGAACAAGCCACACTGCTCCACCCCACCCCATCCCCCATCTGGCAAATTCTACAAGCAAAGACAGGTTAGAGGTGGCTTCTTCTCTTCAGCAAGGAAGAATTTTTGGCTTTTTTTTCTTTGATGACTTTTGTTTCACTTTTGTATTACTGTGTTGTGGCTTACCATTTTTGTCATTGTTGTTAGGTGCTGTTGAGTCAGTTCTGACTGATAGTGACCCTATGTATGACAAAACAAAACACTCCCCAACACTGTGCCATGCCTGGCACTATGTCAGTGCTTCTCTGTTATTCATAGGGTTTTGATGGTTGATTGTTTCAGGAGTGGGCTGTCAGGTCCTTCTCCCATCTTATGCAGTGATGGGGACTGAAACCAGGGCCTTAGATAGTATGGTGCAGCACTCTACCAACTGAGCTAAACCCAGTAACCTATCCATATTCTTTTACTTTATTTCCTATCTTGCTGCCTTTTTTTTTTTTTAAAGCGGAAGTGGGGGTTGAACCCAGGGCCTCGTGCTTACATGCTTTGCAAGTGCTGTACCACTGAGCTGCACCCTCAGCCCATTTTATTTTTTTTTTACTTTTTCTTGAGACAAGGTCTATCTAAATTACGCAGACTGCCTCTGGTCTTGAACTAGTGATCCTCCTGCCTCTGCCTCCTGAGTTGCTGGGATTACAGGCATGCACCACTGCACCACTTCTTTCTATCTTCCCAAACCCCTCTTTTTTATTGCTTTATTAATAATACTTTCACCTGCATTAACTATTTTTTTTGGCAGTATTGGAGGACTGGACCAATGAACACTAGGCAAACGCTCTACCACTGATCTGCATCCTTAGCCCCTTATATTATTTATTTTGAGACAAGATCTCACTAAATTGTGCAGGGTGCCTCTGGCCTTCAACTTGTGATCCTCCTGCCTCAGCCTCCTGAGTTGCTAGGACATATGTGCACCAGGTGCCCAGATCCTCTATTAACTTCTTAGTTTAACCTACTTTATATTTTGCCCTTTTTTTTCCTATTGTTATTGGTGGTGTAGGGGATATTTGTAATTATTGTTATTAGGTATTGTTGAGTTGGGTTGGCCTCATAGTGACTCTATGTATAATGGAAGAAACACTCCCCAATACTGTGCCTTGCCTGGCACTGTATCAGTGCTTCTCTGCTGTTAATAGGGTTTTCAGTGGCAGATTGTTTATTTGTGGAAGTGGGTTGCCAGGTCCTTCTCCCAAGTTTACAGCACCTAGTGTTCCCAGGCATTCTCCCATCCAAGTACTAATCAGGCCTCACCCTGCTTAGCTTCTGAGATCTGACAGGATTGGATGCCAGGGTGATACAGCTACAGGTAATATTTGTAATTATTTTGTACTATATTTATATATCTGGTTTGTTTTGGTGTTGATGTTGTTACTGTGATTTGTTTTTTCTCCTGAGTCATATTGGAGATTAAATCCTTAAAAGAAAGTTGCTAGCTGGGCACGGTGGTGCATGCCTGTAATCCCAGCAACTCGGAAGGCAGAGGCAGGAGGATCGCAAGTTTGAGACCAGAGACAGTCTGTGCAACTTAGTGAGACCCTGTCTCAAGAAAAAGTAAAATAATGGGCTGAGGGTGCAGCTCAGTGGTACAGCACTTGCAAAGCATGTAAACGCGAGGCCCTGGGTTCAACCCCCAGTACCACTTAGAAAAAAAAAAAAAAAACAGGTGCTAAGTAAGAAATCCTCATATAAAAGCAAAAGAGATATCCATTCCAACAGCTGCACAAATCCGAACAACAGAAGTATGAAAAGGCAAGGCAATATAACTTACCCAAAAGTTCATAACTTTTCAATAACTAAACACAAAGATATCCAAGCAGATAAAATGACAAAGAATTCATAAGTCTAATATTAAAAATGATCAATGACTTCAAAGAGGACATAAATAAACAGCTGAATTAAGTAAGGAAGACAATACAAGAATTGGATAAGAAATTCAGCAAAGAAACAGAGACTCTAGGAAAAAAAAAAACCCAAGTGGAAATCTTGGAAATGAAAAACTCAATAAATCAAATTTAAAAACTCAGTGGAAAACATTGCTAACAGACTAGATTAAGCAGAATATCAGGGCTTAAAGAAAAGATTGGTGAATTACTACATTCAGATCATAATAAAGAAAAAAATAAAAAATTATGAGAATAGCTTTTAAGACCTCTGGGACATAATTAAAAGAACAAACTTGTGAATATTTGGCATTGAAGAGGCTGCAGGGATACAGATTAAAGGCACAGAAAGCGTATTCAGTGAAGTAATAGTGGAAAAAAATCCTCAATCCAGGGAAAGATATGCACATCTAAATACACAAAAGTCATTTATAACCCCAAATAAAAATGACCAGAAAAAAAGAACCTCTTCATGTCATAGTTAAATGCCAAGAATACAGAACAAAGAATGCATACTGAAAGAGAGAATTGACAAGTTATTTACACAGGCAAATCCATGAGAATAATAGCAGATGTCTCAGCAAAAATCCTAAAGGCCAGGAGACTATAGACTGAGGTGTTTCAAGATCTGAGAGAAAATAACTGCCAACCAATATTATTATATCCTGTAAAGTTTTCCTTTAAAATCAAAGGAAAAATAAACTTCCATCATAAGCATAAACTAAAGCAACTCATGATCACCAAACCAGCATTGCAGAAGATATTTAAAAGATTAATACATGCAGAAGAGGAAGAAACACAATCATACTCACAAAAGAGAAAGAAATACATAATCATAAAAGTCTGAGAAAGAATAAGTCTCGCAAAAAGAATAAACCAATGAGAATTAGGAATAAAATCAAACATAATAAACCCTGTAAACCAGCAAATATCTAAGATGTTCTCCCTTATTCAAAGAAAGGAAAGAACACAGAGAATTTAAACAATGAGAAACAAACAAACAAAAACCCAACCAGGAATCGGTACATATCTTTCAATAATAAGCCTAAATGTAAATGGTCTTAAGTCTCCAATTAACAGACACAGATTTCCTGTGTGGATTAAAAAACAAAATCCAACTGTTTATATCTGCAAGAAACTCACGTTACTGGCAAAGACATATACAGACTGAACATGAAAGGGTGGAAAATGATATTCCAAGTAAATGGAACTGGAAAGCAAGTAGGAGTAGCTAAATTCATATCTAACAAAGCAGTTTTCAGGCCAAAATTAGATGAGATAAAGAAAGTAACAACATATTAATAAAGAGGACAATCTATCAACAAGATATAATGGTTGCAAATATAAATGCACCAAACACTGGTGTACCCAATTTCATAAAGCAGATACTACTGGACATAAAGGGACAGATAGGTCCAAATACATTAACAGTGGGTGACTTCACGCCTCCATTCTCATCAATAGAGCAGTATACAAACAAACAAACAAAAAACCCACAAAGAAATCTGACTTAAATTGTACCATAAGTCAAATGCCTGCAGCCATACCACTGTGGCGCCTAATCCCATCAGATCTCAGAAGCTAAGCAGGGCCAAGCCTGGTTACTACTTGGATAGGAGACCACCTGGAAACACTGGGGGCTGTAGGCTTGGGAGAAGCACCTGGCAATCCACTCTCAAACAATCAGCCATTGAAAACCCTATGAATAGCAGAGAAGCACTAACAATACTGTTTTACTTACATGGAGGGTGGCTATGAGTCAGACATCAACTTGACGGCACCCGGCAACAACATAAATCAAACGGACTAAACAGACATTTTGCAGAATACTTCATCCAAGAGCTGCACAATACACAGTCTTCTCAGAAGCCCACAGAATATTCCCCAAAACATGTTTTAGGATATAAAACAAGCCTTAACAAATACAAAACATCTGAAGTAATTTTTTTTGTGTCTTATCAGATAACAGACCAAAACTAGGAATCAAAATCAAGAGAAACTCCACAAAATACACAAACATATGAATATTGAACATGACATTTTTGAAGAATCAGTGGATCACTGAAGAAATCAGAAGAGAAATTTAAAAGTTCCTAGAATCAAATGATAAAGAATACACAAATTATCAGAATCTGTGGAATATAGAGAAGGCAGTCCTACAAGGAAGTTTGTAAATGTGAATACCTGCATTAAAAAAATCAGATCACAAATCAATAACCTAATGATCCACCTCAAGGCCTCAGAAAAGAACAAGTCAAACCCAAAATCAGTAGAAGGAAATGAATAATAAAGATCAAAGGTGAAATTAATGAAATGGAAGTTAAAATAGTAATAAAAAGATCAATGAAAGTGTTGGTTCCTTCTAAAGATAAAAATTGATAAACTCTTAACCAAACTAACCAAAAGAAAGAAGGAACCCAAATTAATAAAGATGAAAAAGTGGATATTACCACAGATACCACTGAAATCCAGAGAATCCTTAGAGATTCGTATCATATTTCAATAAATTAGAAAAATCATATGGCAATAAATTAGAAAATCTAGAAAATCATATGGCAATAAATTAGAAAATCTAGAAGAAATTGATAAATTTCCAGACACATATAACCTACCAAAATTGAACCAAAAGGATACAAACAACCTAAACAGATCAATAATCAGCAATTGAATTGAAGCACTAATAAAAAGCCTCCCAACAAAAAAGAGTCCAGGACTGGGCAGATTCACTGCTGAAACAAAGAAGAGTCCAAAACTGGGCAGATTCACTGCTGAATTCTATGAGACCATTGCAGAAGAACTAACATTAATGCTCCTCAAACTACTCCATAAAGCAGAAAGGGAAAAATTCATTCTACAAAGCCAATATTACTCCGATACAAAAAGCAGATAAGAATACACCAGTACCACCACCAACAACAAAAGAAAACTACAGATCAATTTTCTTGATGACCACAGACTCAAAAACCCTCAATAAAATACTTCCAAACCAATTCAACTATACATTAAAAAGAAAACACATCATTATCAAGTTTGGTTTCATTTAAGGGATGCAAGATTGGTTCAACATATGCAAACTGATAGATGCAATCAAGCTCATAAACAGAATCAAGAATAAAAACCACATGATCATCTCAATAGATGAAGAAAAGTCTTGACAATATTCAATGTTTTTTCATGACAAAAGCCCTGAAGAAACTAGGAAGAGAAGGACTATACTTCAACATAATAAAGGACATATACAACTAACCTATGATGCTATATACTCAACAGAGGAAAATTAAAAGCATTTCATTTGAAATCAGAAATGAGACAAAAGTGTCTGTCTACTATGACCATTCTTGTTCAATAAAGCAAGAGAAAAAGGTAATAAAGGAGGTATAAATAGGAAATGAAATCAAATTTATCACTATTTTCAGATATGAACCTATACTTACAAGACCCTAAATATCCTACTGGGAGACTCTTAGCTATGATGAACAATTTCAGCAAAGTATCAGGACATGAAATCAACATACAAAAATCAATTGCTTTCTTATACACCAATAAGAGCATACTGAGAAAAAAGTTGGGAAAATAATCTCATTTTCCATAGCCTCAAAACTAACAAACAGATAAAAACCCTAGGAATAATCCTAACCAAGGAGAGGACAGAATTGTACAACTGAAATATTTAAAACACTGAGAAAGTAATTTAAGAAGACATTAGAAGATGTAAAGAATTCCCATGTTCATGGATTGGCAGAGTTAATACTGTGAAAATGGTCATATTACCAAAAGCAATCTATAGATTTAATGCAATCCCCATCAAAATTCCAATGACGTTCTTCACAGAACTACAAAAACAATCTTAAAATTCATACGGAAGCACATAAGACCTGGAGATGGCTAAACCAATCCTGATCAAAAACAGCAATCCTGGTGGGATCACAATGCCCAATTTCAAATTACACTGTAGAGTATACTAACAAAAACAGCATGGTACTGGCACAAAAAAAAAAACAGACATAAAGACCAATGAAATAGACTAGAGGACCCAGAAATACACCCATTTGACTACAGTCATCTGATTCTCAACAAAGGTACCAAAAAATGCTGGAGAAAAGACAGTGTCTTTAACAAATGGTGATAGGAAAACTGGATGCACAAGACTGAAACTAGGTCCCTCTCTCAATCAATACAAAAATCAATTTCAAGACCTTAATGTAAGACCTGAAACTTTGAAACTCCTAGAGAAAAACATAGGGAAAACACTTCAAGACATGATCATAAGCAATGATTTTCTGAATAGGAGTCCAACAGCCCAAGAAATAAAAGCAAGAATTGACAAATATGTTTGCATCAAATTAAAAGTCTCCTTTCTGTACAGCAAAGGAAATAATTAATACAGTGAAGAGACAGCCAACAAATAGCAGAAAAATCTTTGCCAGTTATTTATCTGACAAGGGATAAATATATAAAGAATATATAAAGAACTCAAAAAATTAAACACCAAAAAGATAACCCAATCCCAGTAAAACTGGCCAATAAATACATGAAAAATGTTCAACATTTTTAGCCATCAAAAAATGCAAATTAAAACTGAGGGAATAATAGGCCCCTCCCCTGAAACAGCTCCAAGGTCCTGAGAGAATGGAGATTACCAGATGACCAAATATGGGAAGGCAACCTAGCCCCCCCAGAGGTTGAACTTTTCCTGCCAATGTTAAGACAAAGGCCCTGCCAATATAACATTCCCATCCTCACTCAGCTCAGTAAAACAGTAACCATCACTCTCCCTCTAATACTTCTCTCCCCTCTTTACCTGTCCTAAATAACCTTGTTCCTCTACAAGTCAGAAGATTCCCTCCTGTGTACTCTCACCATGAGATTTTCCTATCAAAAAACTACACTTAAAATTTTTTAAAAGAAAAAGAAAAAGAAAAAAGAATGAAAAACAAAACAGACATCTACATTGATATTCCTTCTTGCCCCCCAAAGTTAGAATGGCTATCACCAAGAAAACAAAAACAACAAATGCAGGTGAGGATAAAGGCAAAAAGGAGCCCTTATACATTGTTGTTGTTGTTAGGTGCAGTCGAGTCATGTCTGACTCATAGCGACCCTCATAGGGTTTTCAATGGCTGTTTCGGGATTGCCTTGGGAGTGGATTGCCAGGCTCTTCTCCCATTTTTGCGGTGCTGGGAATTGAACTTGGGACCTCAGAGACTGCAGAGCAGCGCTCTACCAACTGAGCTAAATCCCAGCCCTTATACATTACTATTGGGAATGTAAATTAGTATAGATACTGTGAAAATCATTTTGGAGGCTCCCCCCAAAACTGAAAACAGAACCACCACATGCTCCAGCTATACAAGTCCTAAGTATATACTCAAAGAAATTAAAGTCAGCACATAATAGATACTGCATACCCATGTTTATCATACCATGATTCACAACAGTGAAGTTACAGAACCACCCTAGGTGTTCATCAATGAATGAATGGATGAAGAAAATGTGGTATGTACTCACAATGGAGTGTTACTTATCCATAAAGAAGAATATAACTGTATTGTTTGCAGAAAAATGAATGTAACTGGAGATTATAATGTTAAGTGAAATAAACCAGACTCACAAAGACAAGTATTGGATGTTTTCTCTCATATGTGGACTCTTTGGGGTAAAAAATGGCATGTAAGTAGAAGGGGGATTATCAGGAAGGAGGAAGAGGACCAGAGGGAGGGGAATAAAATGGAGAGAGGATAATGGAGAAGGTGAGTACGATTCAAGTACATTATATACTTGCATGAAAATGGCACAATGAAATCCAGTATCAGTCTGGGTAAGATGGCGGATTAGAAACAGCCTGTGTGTGATGTGGTGAAACAAAGGAAGCAGGACAGGAAAGAACATACTATATCCCAAAGAGAGAAGGCCTGGAAAAGCACACAAATCACAAAGGAGGTGACAGGATGGTCTTAAAGCACAGAGAATAGAAGAGCTATGCAGCAAGAAGGCATGAACAGGACACATCTCCAGCCATGGTTCCCTGGCAGAGGAGGAGAAACAGGAGACTCATATAAAAGGTAAGCCAATGGGCCCTGGAGAAGAGACTGGTAGTGAACAAGGATAAACCATAGAACAAGTGGCCTGAGAATGCCTTGCCAGAGCACCCAGGTGTGGAACAGATATGTGAAGCAACTGTGGGACTATAAGAAAACCAGTGCAGTCACACTAAAAAACCTAGAGAGAGATACGAGTCTCTGGCAGAAGCAATCACAAACCCTCACTGGGACAAAGAATGTATAAGTTTTTCCTGAGATTCCATCAGATTAAGCACGAGAAAATTCACTATTTAAATGTACCAAACATGGAAGAAGTTAGGAAACAAGTCACTAGCAGGAAAAACGAACAAACAAACAAACAACAACAACAACAGAGGAAACCCACAATAGGTTTAGGTTATCAAAGACTAAACACATTGGAATTTTCAGATATAGAATATAAAATTGTGATGTAAGATGTCTAAATATTGAAAGTTTTAAAATGAAGGAACAAGAAACTATCAAATGTGATCATGCAGAAGAAATTACTAAAAGTGTAATTTAGAGATGAAAAATAAAGCTATTGAAATGAAAAAAATACTGAATTAATTGGGCATGGCGGTACACGCCTATAATCACAGTGACTTGGGAGGTGGAGGCAGGAAGATTGCAAGTTCAAGGCCAGAGTCAGTCTGTGTAACTTAGTAAGACCCTATTTGAAGATAAATATAAAAATAGAAAAGTGAATCAGGGGTGCATCTCAGCGGTAGAGCACTTGCAAAGTATGTGCAAGACCCTGGGTTCGACCCCTAGGTACTGCAAAAAAATTTAAAAATTAAAAAAAAATAAATGATAGTGAGTTGATTAAAGAGCAGAATATACATACCAGATAAAAGAATCAGTGTGCTTTGAATTAGATCTGAAGAAATTATTCAAAAGATAGTGCAGAAAAACAAGGAAATGAAAACGGTAAAAGATACTGAGATATAAAGAATAACAAGGTCTAGAATATATATTTTATATATATTTTGTGCACACACATATACATTCACACAAATAAAGTTTAATGATTTTAGTTTTTATTCCAGTTCTTAATTTTAACTAATTTTATTTATGAACTTTTTCTTTATTGTGCAACAGACTATTTAAAATCTCTTGCTGTCTTCTCCCTCTCTAACAATCCTGTTTTTACTCTTCTTAGTCCTTTCTTCTCATTTAACTCAACTGCTTATTTGTTCCTCCCTTCTCTGCTATATTTTATTTTACTCATTTATAACTTTTACCTCCATCCTTAATATTTTTCATCTCATAACTTACAGTATCTTATTTTAGCTAACATCTTTCCTAAGTTCATTGGTAGCATACTAGCTGGCATAAATCAGTTTAAATTGTGCAGCTAATTATATATGTGGTTTGTCTAGGTGATGCTACTGTAATAGATGTTTGCTTTCCAATCAGTGAGGGAGCACTGTGAACTGAGTGCTCAAGATAAGGCTGCTAGCAAAGAAGACTCCCAAGTAAATACCAAAGAAACTTTCACCCCAAAAGATGTGAAAATCACAACACAGAAATACTAAAAACATGAAAAAGCAGGAAACCATGACTCCTTGAAAGATCATAACTCCCCAACAAAGTCAAAGATACTGAAACAGGAGAAATGTTATACAAAGAATTTAAAAAATTAATCGTAAAGATGATTAATGACCTCAAAGAAGATACAAATAAGCAAATGAATGAACTAAGAAAGTCAACCCAAGTTCTGGATGAGAAATTCAGAAAGGAAATTAAGATTATGGAAAAAAATGCAAATGGAAATGTTGGAAATGAAAACACAATAAATCAAAATTTAAAAACACAGTGGAAAGTAACACCAAAAGGCTAGATCAAATTGAATAAAGAAATTGATCAAAGATGGAAGACAAAGTGGAGGAGATACTACACTCAAACATCAATACAAAAAAAGAAAATAAACAAGTATGACCACACCACAACTTTCAAGAACTGTGGAACATGATGAAGAGAACAAATTAAGAATCCACAGGGTAGCAGAAGGACCAGAGATTAAAACCAAAGGCATAGTTAATCTAATCAATGAAATAATAGCAGAAAACATCCCAAAGCCAGGGGAAGAAATGGACACCAAACACAGGAGGCATTTAGACTCCAAACAGGCATGACCAGAAAAGATTCTCAACATGTCACATTCTAGTTAAAATGCTAAGACTACAAAGCAAAGAAATAATCATAAAAACTGCAAGAGAAAAATGCCAACTCACTTAAAAAGCAAACGCACCAGAATAACATCAGAACTTACAGTATCTTATTTCAGATACCAGAATAACATCATAAGATACCAGAATAACATCATATGTCATCCTAAAAGTCAGAAAAATATGTAGTGGCATATTTCAAGTCCTGAAAATTAATAACTGCCAATCAAAATTACTATATCCTACAAAGCTATCCTTTTAAATTGACGGAGAAATAAAGACCTTCCAAGATAAGCACAAACTGAATCCACTCATGACCACTTAGCACTGCAGAAGATACTTAGAGGAATCCTACATACAGAGGAAGACAAAATACAGACACACAAGAACTCAGGAAAGAATAAATCCTATGAGAGGAACAAATCAGAGTTAGGATAGAAGTATGTATGTCCAACTTAGTAAACCAGCAAACCCCTAATATGATCAGGGGAGAAAGAAAAGAACAATCAACATTCAAACCAACTGGGAAAATGACCAAAAAAATTACACAAAACATGAAATTTCTCTCCATAATAACTCTAAATACATATGGTCTTAATATTCCACTGAAAAAATAAAGATTAGCCTACTAGATAAAAAAAAAATCCAAGATCCAACTATGTGTCGTCTTCAAGAGACACACCTTATTGACAAAGATGCATGCAAACTAAAAATGAAAAAATGGAAAATGATTTACCAAGCATGGGGTAAACATGGGGAAAAAAAGAGACAGGGGTGCCTATACTGACATCTGACAAAGTAATTTCAGCCTAAAGTTAGTCAGAAAAGACAAACTCATTACATATTAATAAAGAGAATAATCAACCAAGAAGATATAACAATTATAAATATTTATGCACCAAACAATGGTGTGGCTAATTTCATAAAACAAGCACTACTGACAAAAAAGGAACAGGTAGGTCCAGATAAAATAATAATGAGTGACTTCAAAACCCTACTCTCATCAATAGATACTCCAAACAAAAAAATCAACAAAGAACCTTAGCAACCTTAACAATCTTAGCAAACTTAAACAACATCATAGACCAAATGGGCTTAACAGAGAACATTTTGTCCAACAGATATGAAATGCAAATTCTTTTCAGCACCACATGGAAACTTTTCTAAAATAGGTCACATTTTAGGTCACAAAACAAGTCTCAACAAATACAAAACTGAAATCATTCCTTGTATTTTGCCATATCACAACAGAATAAGACTAGAAATCAACAGCAAGAGAAACTATAAAAACATTACAAATACACAGAATTGAACTTTTGGATGATCAGTGGGTCATTGAAGAAATTAGGGATGAAATTTAAAAATTCCTGGAATCAAATGACAATGAAAACACAACTTACCAAAGCCTTTGAGATAAAACAAAGGCATTTCTACAGGGGAAACTTATAGCTATGAGTGCTTATATTTAATAAAAATCAGAGAAAGCTCAAATAAGTAACAATAACGCACCTTAAGGCATTAGAAAAACAAGAAGTAAAATCCAAAAGTAGTCGATGGAAAGAAACAACAAAGATCAGGGCAGAAATTAAGGATATGGAAATTAAAAGACTACAAAGATTCAATGCGATGAAAAGTTCATTTTTGTAAAGATAAACAAGATGGACAAACCCTTAGCCAAACTAACAGAGAGAGGCGGCGGCGGGGGGCAGGGAGAAGGAGGGAGAGAGAGGGAGAGGGAGAGCTCAAACCAATAAAATTAGAGATAAAAAGGCATGATTATAAAAGATACTAATGAAATATAGAGGACCACTGGTGATTACTTTGAGTACCTTTACTTCCCCTAAAATAAAAATATAGAAGAAATGGATAGATAAAAATGTTCTCTATTTTAGGCTCTCACTTTTTAATTTATTAGTAGGTTTTTTTTTTCAACAGCAAGGTAAGCAAGAGGATAAGCAGGTAGTTAAGATTTTTAAACTGAGTGCTACACTTTCACTTTATGTAGTTGAAAACTTCATTACCTCAAACTATGAAGGCTTTATTCAGCAATAAAGTTTTGTTTTATCTCCCTCTAGGGAAGTAGAAGTCTAGGTCTTATACTATTAGACTTAAGATCCATCTCTTTCAAAATAAGAATAAGAACTTTAAAAATAAAGAAAAATATATCTATTGATAGCCCTAAACACAACATCCAAAATGAACCTACTGTTGTTAGATGCCATTGAGTCAGGTCCTACTCATAGGGACCCTATGTATGGCAGAAGGAATTCCCGATTTTGTGCTAGGCATGAGATCTTATTTATGCTTAGGCCTATTGTTGCAGGTGCTGTGCCAATCCACCTAGTTGAGGGTTTTCCTTTTTTTTGTTGACCTGTCACTCTCCCAAACATGATGTCCTTCTCCAGGGATTGGGCCCTCCTGACTACATGTCCAAAATATATAAGATGCAGTCTAGCCATCCTTGCTTCCAAGGGGCACTCTGGTTGCACTTTTTCTAGGACAGATCTGTTGGTTCTTTTGTCAGTCCATGGTATATTCCATATTCATCTCCAGCACTGTAATTCAAAAGCATCAATTCTTCTCCTGTCTCCCTTGTTCAACGTCCAGCTTTCATAACCATGATGTGACTAAAAGTACAATGGCATGAGTCAGGTGCATCTTCATCTTCAATGTAACATCTTTACTTTTCATTACTTTAAAAAGATCTTTTGTCACAGGTTTTCCACAATCTGTCTTTTGATTTCTTGACTGCTATTTCCACAGGTGTTGATTGTAGAACCAAATAAAACAGAATCATGGATAACCTCAATCTTTTCACCATTTATTGTGAAGTTGCATACTGACTCAGTTGTTAGGATTGTTTTGTTGATGTTGAGTCCCAATCCATACTGAAGGCTATGCTCTTTGATCTTCATTAGTAAATGTTTCACATCCTCTTCACTTTCAGCAAGTAGAATTATGTCATCTGCATAACACAGGTTGTTAATGAGTCTTCCGCCAATCCTGAGGCCATGTTCTTCTTCATAAAGCCCAGCTTCTCAGATTATTTGCTTAGCACAGAAACTGAAGAGATATGGTGAAAGAATACAGCCCTGGCACACACCTTTCTCAACTTTAAACAAAGCAGTGTTTCCTTGTTCTGTTTGAATGACTGCCTTCTGGTCCATGTACAGATTCCTCATGAGTGCAATTAGGTGCTCTGGTATTCCCATTCTTTGTAGTGTTATCCATAATTTGTTATGATTCACACAGTCAAATGCCTTTGCATAGTCAATAAAACATAGATAGAGATCTTCCAGATATTCTCTGCTTTCAGCTAATATTCATCTGATATCATCAATGATATTCCTGGTTCCACATCCTCTTCTGTATCTAGCTTGATTTTCTGGAAGTTCCCTGTCTATATACTGCTGCAGTCACTTCTGAATGATCCTTAGTAAAATTTTGTGTGCATGTGATATTAATGATATCATTCAATAGTTTCTACATTCAGTTGGATCCACTTTCTTGGGACTAGGCACAAATAGGGATCTCTTCCGGTCAGTTGGCCAGGGAGCTGTTTTCCAAATCTCTTGGCATAGATATTGTATTTAGCATCTCTAGTGCTGCACCTGTTTGTTGAAACATCTCTATTGGTATTCCATCAATACCTGGAGCCTTGTGTTTTGCCAATTCCTTCAAGGCAGCTTTTACTTCATCCTTCAATACCACTAGTTCCTGATCATATGCAACCTCTTGAAATGGTTGGTCATCCACCAATTCTTTTTGGTATAATGACTCTGTATTCCTTCCAACTTCTTTTGATGTTCCCTGCATCGTTTAATATTTTCCCTGTACAATCCTTCGCTATTGCCACTCGAGGCTTGAATTTTTTCTTCAATTCCTTAAGCTTGAGAAACATAGAGTGTGTTCTTCCCTTTTGGTTTTCTCTCTCTACCTCTCTGCACATGTTATTAAAATATTTGATTTTGTCTTCTCAAGCTGCCTTTTGAAACCTTCTGTTTAGTTCCTTAACTTCATCATGTCTTCCTTTTACTTTAGCAGCTTGACATTCAAGGGCAAATTTCAGAGTCTCTTTTGACATGTATTTGATCTTTTCTTTTTTTCCTGTCTTTTTAATAACCTTTTGCTTTCTTCACAAATGATACCTTTGATGTCATGCCACAACTCATCTGTTCTCCTATCATTCGTGTCTAATGCATTAAACCTGTTCATGAAGTTGTCTCTGAACTCAGGTGGGATATATCAAGGTCATATCTTAGCTCTCATACATTTGTTCTAATGTTCTTCAGTTTCAATTTGAACTTGCATATGAGCAGTTGGTGCTCTTACCCACAATCAGTACCTGGTCTCATTCTGATACTTGATATTGAGGTATTCCATCGTCTCTTTCAACAAATGTACTCAATTTGATTTCTGTATGTTCCACCTAGTGAAGTCCATGTGTATTAGTTGCCATTTATGCTTGTGAAAAAATGTATTTGCTATGAAAAGGCCATCAGTCTGACAAAATTCTATCATGCAATCTCTAGTGTTGCTTCTGTCACCAAGGCCATATTTTTCAACTACTGAGCTGCCTTCTTTGTTTCCAACTTTTGCACTCCAGTCACCAGTAATTATCAGTATGTCCTGATATGAATGTTTGATCTATTTTAGATTGCAGAAGTTAGTTGAAATCTTCCCTACCTTCATTTGTGGCTTTAGTGGTGGGTATTAAATTTGAATAATAGTCATATTAATTGGCCTTCCTTGTAGGCATATGGATATTATTCTATCACTGAAGCATTATACTTCAGGACAGATCTTGAGATGCCTTTTAAAATGATGAATGCAACCCCATTTCTCTTTAATTTGTCATGCCCAACATAGTAGACCATATGGTTATCTGACTCAAAATGGCCCATGACAGTCCATTTTAGCTCACTGATACCCAGAATGTCAAGGTTTATGTGCTCCATTTCTCTTTTAATGATATTTTTCCTAGATTCATACTATGTACATTCCATGTTCCAATTATTAATGCATGTTTACAGTTGTTTCCCCTTATTTTGAGTCATGTCACATCAGCAAATGGAGGTCCCTTGGCTTTACTCCATTTCTGTCATTAAGGTAGACTCTACTTTGAGGAGGCAACTCTTCCCCAATAATCCAATCCAGGGTCGTTTTCTGGCACTATATCTGACAATGTTTCTCTGCCATTCATAGGGTTTTTAATGGCTAGTTGTTTCAGAAGTGGGTTGCCAGGTCCTCCTCCCCAGTGTGTCTTAGTCTGGAAGGTCAGCTGAAACCTGTCCACTATGAGTGACCCTGCTGGTATCTGTAATACCGGTAGCATAGCTTTTATCTCATAGCAACACGCAAGCCCCCACAGTATGGCAAACTGACAGATGTGTAGGGGCAACCTACTGTAAGCATCTCATATTCCAGGAATTTAACTATATAATGTATAAACACAGCCACAGAAGATAAATATTTTCATATTATAGATAAGGGAACTAGCATGGAATGATTAAGTGACTTAATCAAGATTACACAGTTTGAGTGACCTAAAGATGAACCAACATTTGATCTGATAGTCTTGGTTAACCTCCATAATACATCCATTTGAATACTTGAGATTAATTTTGTAACTCTATTTAAATATCTAATATTTAACCATGTCTATAATCCTAAAGACTTGGGAGCTGGAAGAAGGAGATTTGCAAGTTTGAGGCCACAGGCAGCCTGTGCAACTCAGCAAGACCCTGTCTCAAGAAAAAAAAATATATAAAAAGGGCTGAGGCTGGGCATGATGGTACATGCCTGTAATCTCAGTGACACAAGAGGCAGAGGTAGGAAGATTACAAACTCAAGGCCAGAGGCAGCTTGTGTAATTTAGTGGATGCTGGCTCAAGATAAAAAACAAAATGAGGCTGGGTGTGCAGATCAGTGATGGAGTACTTGCCTAATATTTGCAAGGCCCTGGGTTCAACATCTCAGTATTGAAAAAATTAATATTTAAAATTAAAATCTAAATATTATGAAGATTAGCTGTAAAAATGTTTCCTTTTATCCAGGTATGGTGGCACACGCCTGTAATCCCAGTCACTCGAGAGATGGAGGCAGGAGGATCACAAGTTTGAGGCCAGCCTGGAAAACTTAGCAAGATTGTCTCAAAATACAAATGAAAATACAAAAAAGGCTGAGGACACAGTTCAGTGATGAGTGCTTGCCTAGCATGCATGAGTCCTGGGGTTCAAGCCCCAGTACCCTAACCCCCAAAACACATGCACAAACAGATGTTTTCTTCTAAAGCTTTGTCTCTTTTTTAAAAATCAGTTTAATATATATATATATATATAGATAGATAGATAGATAGATATAGATATATATATATATCTGTGTGTATATATATCTGTGTGTATACATATACACATATATATAGGTATATATATATACAAATACAGATAAACATACAGTGAGATGGGGGTGGGGGGCAAAGGGGAAGGAGACAGAAAGAAAGAAAATATCTTCAGACCCAACAGTAAATTTCATTTTTAGGTATAGGATCTTTTGGCAATTTGGGCTTTCATCTCAGTAGAATACACAGGAAGAAGATCCACTGAAAACAGTAACAGTATCTACGACTTATTGGGTGTGTATTAGATGAATGTCTCTATGCTGTAAGAAACCTCGCTTTAAGGCCATAAATAATGCAATCTTCCCTACTCACACATGACAGAAATCCATGTGATTAAGGTTTAGTAGATTGTTTAAATATATATGTTGTACCAAAAGAAAAGGATATGGAAGGACTTCTAGATGTCTGAATCTTTTGAAGGAACTTATGTTCACTTCTAGTCCTTATAAACACATATACTAACTCACACACACGAGAGAGAGAGAGAGAGAGAGAGAGAGAGAGAGAGAGAACATGAATGGTTTACCTGCTGGTTTACCTTTCTTTGTTCTTTCCTTACCACCCACAACTTGCTCATCTTGAGGCATCTGAGATAATTTCTGCAAAAACAACTTCTCTAGAGCTTGTGCCATAAGAACAATGTCATCTCCAGGCTAGAAAATATATTAAATATACCATTAGGATACACAATATGTTTATTGTATCGAATTTCTTTATTCCAGGCTGCTTTATTGAAAGAAGGTAGTGACATAGTATTCTTAGATGGTATTTATCTCTTCTAAATTTCTAAGTTTAAAAAATAATGAAGCAGCTCATAATTTAAATTCTAGCATCCTACACCTTCAACTTCTAAAAAGCACCAGAATGCCTTTCTGAACAACAAAAAGGGCAATCTCACTAATCCTACTAATTCAAAAAGTTATTAGAAATTAGAATTTCTACACCTCAAACAGGTTAAAATCAAACTTGTTTATTGCTTAGCAAAGTATTTCATAGTTTGAAGTGATAGTTTTCAGCTAAATAAAGTAACAGTGTAGCACTGACTCAGTTTAAAAATCTTAACTATCTGTTTACTTATTCCTCTTTCTTTCCCTCACTGCTGAGAAAAAAACTGCTAAGTAAATTAAAAAGCAAAAGCCTAAAGCAGAGAACATTTATAAGTTAGGTAGCTCAGGAAAACTACTGAACTTTGTTTTAAATATTTTCACCTGTAAATGTGAAAAGACTCTTTAGAATCACCATTAAATTAAATTGAAGTTGACTGTGGTGCTAATAACCCTTGGTATTGATTTCCCAAATCTTTCATACATATAAAGTGGTATTGACAGTTAACCTTGGGAATCAAATCAAAATTTCTATTATGTTTCAGTATCACTAGTGATTTTGTATAAAACAAATGCCAAAATATTTAGATTTCTCATGAATGGGATACAAAATTTCAACTATAAAACAGAAAAGAATTTAGTGCTCTATGAAATAAACATACTGTATGGGGAAAAAAACCAAATATACAAATCCAACTTTATAAATGAGAGCAAAAATATAAAGGTTACGTTAAAAATGTCCATATATATCATCTTATTAGCTAATACCTTAATAGACATGCAAGTACTACTATTAAGATATAGCAAAAAATGTGTCTAATGTGTAAATTAACTTGTCATGAAGCTTAGAAGTATGCAATTTGGGGGTATAGCTCAATGATAATTCACTTGCCTAGAACATGCAAGGATCATGGGGTCAATCCTCAGCACTGCAAATATGCAATTTATTTGGCTTCTAATTTATACAAATCCTTATCACAAAAGTTTAACCAGTATTAGTGTATCATTAGGTTCATTATTTATCTTGTAACTAAAATGGCAGGAGTACAGTAGAAAATACTCTGAAATTCTTTTTAACTTTTTTTTTTTTTTTGGTGGTACTAGGGGGTTGAACCCAGGATATCACACATACTTTTTATAAGCACTCCACCCTCCCTTGCACCCCCAGCACCCACTTTTTAATTTTTTTTTATCTTGAAACAAGGTCTCACTAAGTTATGCAGGCTGCTTCTGGCCTTGTACCAGTGATCCTCCTGCCTCTGCCTCCCAAGTCTCTGGGATTACAGGTGTGAGCCACCATACCATGCTACTCTGAAATACTTTAATCACAGAAACCAGCTACCTCTGGTATTTCATTTTTAAAAAACCTAAGCCATTTCAGCTGTTCAGGCAGAAACATAGCAAACAAGACTGAACAAATACTGAAGTGTGTAAGTTGCAAAATCCAGTGAAAAAAATATTATAGTTAAAAATATGTAATCTAGGTGTGGAGGCAGACACTTGTAATATCAGCACTTGGGAGCTGAGGCAAGAGAACAAAGAGTCTGAGGCCAGCCTGGGCCTCAGCAAGTTCTAGGCAGCCTGAGCTACATAGTGAGACCCTGTCTCAACAAAACAAAACAACAATAAAAATGTATAATATCCCAAATCAAGACTTGAAATCTGAAATTAGTGTACTTGTTTATATACTCCCTTCTATAAATAATAGCAAAGAATCAGCAGTGTTTATATGAACTTACATACCTTGTTGTATAAATAACAATTTGAGAACATTGTATTGAAGTCTTCTATACATTCTGAAGCGTTTACATAATACTTATTCTCCAATCGCTTCTTAATTGTATTTAAATCCATTGGGTTTTTTATAATAGTATAATAATCCTGTAGTTTTGAAGAATTCTAAATATTAATAAGAATGAATCCACACAAAAATTAAAAATAAAAATAAAAAACATGAAAGAAAAAAGAGAAAAAGAATGAATTCACTACAACTATTGGTACACAAAACAATTTGGAAAACTATATACCTCTAAACAGAGAATACGATTGACTACCATTAAAAAGCTATTATCTGGAGACCAGAACCTTTAGTAATTAAGAACTAAGCTGATTGTCATAGCACTATTTTTCAGAGGAAAAAAAGCCAATAAAGATTAACAAAGACAAGAACTTAAGAGTAGAATTATCCCTGAAAATTAAAAAGGGAAGGGCATGATAGAAAAACAATAGTACTTATGTAATCCGACAGATCCAGAGTAAAAATCCTACCTCCACCACTTGTTATAAATTATTCAACCATTCTGTTACGGAATAGCTAAAAATCCCCTAACAAGAACTAAAGTTGAATTCAGTGAGTGATATAAGTCTGTCAAGAAGTATTAAGAGACTTGATGGACAAGGTGACATTTATAATTACTTTGCATCAAAAGGCCAAGTGACATATGCTATAACAAGAAAACATGTACAATTTATCACAAATTGTTAAAATGAGAATATCAGTGCCCAAAGCTGGGTGTGGTGGTACATGCCTGTAACCCCAGCATTTAGGGGCAGAGACAAGAGGATCACAAGTCTGAGGCCAGCCTGGGCTACACAGCAAGAATGTGTCTCAAAAAACAACCAACCGAACAAAACAAAAAGAACATCAGTGCCTAGGAAAGTAAGCTTTGTTTTAGGGGAAAAATACTTATTAGGATATTCTTTAATGGTGCAGAATAATCAGGTGTTTAATTAAATATATTAAACTAAATATTAATTAAATTTTATAATATTTAAGAATTTTTTCTTACAGATCTATAGGACTTTTCTTTTTAAAATTTAATGTAATTATAAGTCATACTTACAGGCAACTTCAGTTTCACAGCATCCACAGGCTGTTGAAAAGGCCAAGAAAAACTGTGCTTCCATAAAGCCTTTAGGACAACCTTTTGTAGATACTGCAGTTGATTTGTCAATCGTCCATTTTTCTTAGAATTTATATACTCTGGAGGAGGAGGGTTAACAATAGCAGTTTGTCGACTTGGCAGAGACATTCTTATCTGCTTCAAATGCTGATATTCTAATGTCTACAAATACATGCCCTGAAAAATAAAAAAAAGTGAGTAACTTACAAGAACTTGAAAAATGGCATTTATAGGAGCTGAAAAGGCTTATTCCAAGGAAAGAAATATTATATTTTAAAAGTACATCTTAAGATAAAAAAGTGGCAAATGATGAATCAATTTCTACACAAACACCAACCTTTTTCATGCAAGTAAAATAGGTTGTTTCATTATGTATGCCGCAATCTTAGATGGTTTAAATTATTTCAACGTTTCACAGAATTTCTGCTTTGTGAAACACAAAATGAGGCCTTAGCAGGAAAAGTCTACAAATCCCTAATAAAAAGAAAGAACAGGGAATGTAAAGCTATCATTAGTATATAGGTATTCTACAACTGTTAATCCAATGAAAGGAGAAAAGTAAAGTATTGTTCTGGCTAACTTTCTTTTCTTTTTCTTCAGGATATTTTAAATAAAATGATTTAAGAACCTAATTCATAGCTGGGTGCTGTGGCACATGCTTGTAATCTCAGTAGCTCAGGAGGTTTAGGCAGGAGGACTGCAGGTTTGAGGCCAGAGGCAGTCAGTTCAATTTAGAAAGATCTTGTCTTAAAATAAAAAATAAAAAAAGAGGCCGGGGCTGCAAGCTGTACTCCCAGCTCATTTTTCATTTTAAGAAAGGATCTCACTAAATTACACAGGCTTCCTCTGGACTTGAAGCTGTGATCTTCTTGCCTCAGCCTACTAAATCACTGAGATTACAGGTTTGAGGCGCCATGTCCAACTAACAAAACAAATTCTTTAGAAAGAAAAATGGCAAGCATTAAAATGCTACTATTTGGTGTATATTGCTACATTTAAAGTAAAATATTTTTAAATTTTCTTTTGTGGTACTTCGGGGTTAAATCTAAGGCCTTGCATACACTTTGCAAATGCTCTACCACTGGGCTGCACTTCCAGTCCATGTTTTATTTTGAACCACGCTCTTGCTAAATTATGCAAGCTGCTTCTGGTCTTGAATTCAAGATCCTCCTGTCTCGGCCTCCCAAATTGCTGGGATTACAGGTGTGCACCATGGAGGCCCCCCCCCCGTGTGTGTGTGTGTGTGTGTGTGTGTGTGTGTGTGTGTGTGTGACATGCTAGGCAAATGCTCTACCACAGAATTATACCCATAAGCCCTATAGTAAAATATTTTTAAATTTTGTAAGTATTTCAGAAAGATAGCATCTCATAACAGTATTCCTGGAGAACAACATTACTTTATGGCTAAAAGAATAAAGGTGCTAATAGTGTGCATACAATACCTCAAAAGGTAAGAAACGTGTAAAGTAAATACGCATATCAAATTGTCATTTTTTTTCCCTGCAGTACTGACAGCATTGAACTCACAGTCTTGCCCATGCTAGGCAAGTGCTCTATCACTGAGCTGAACCTCCAGCCTCCATCATTTTTTATTTTGAGACATGGTCACACTAACTTGCACAGATTGCTTCTAGTCTCAAACTTGTGATCTTTTTGCCTCAGCCTCCCACATCACAGGGATTACAGGTGTGCACCACAGCACCTGGTAAATTGTCCATTTTTAGAAACTAGTATTTGTTTGCATTAAATCAGTGTTAGTTCTCAACTCTTGTTGCATGTTAATCATTTGTGGATCTTATTTGTTATTAGGGGCCATCAAGTCAAGTCTGACTCATAGCAACTCTATGTACAGCAGATCGAAACACTTCCCGATTGTGTGCTAGGCACATGATCTTATTTATGTTAAAGCCCATTGTGCAGACACTGTGACAATCCATCTGGTGGAGAATTTTCCTTTTCTTTGCTGACCTGCCACTCTCCAAAACATGATGTCTTTCTCCAGGCACTGCTCTCTCCTGACTACATGTCCAAAATATGTAAGACGCAGTCTGGCCATTCTTGCTTCCAAGGAGCATTCTGGTTGCACTTCTTCTAGGACAGATCTGTTGGTTCTTTTGGCAGTCCATGGTATATTCAATAATCATCTCTAGCACCATAATTCAAAAGCATCAATTCTTTTCCTGTCTCCCTTGTTCAATGTCCAGCTTTCACAACCATATGATGAGACTGAAAATGTCATGGCATGAGTCAGACACACCTTCGTCTTCAATGTAACATCTTTGCTTTTCAATACTCTAAAGAGATCTGTTGCCACAGCTTTTCCTAGAGCAATGCATCTTTTGATTTCTTGACTGCTGCTTCCATGGTGTTGATTATAGAGCCAAGCAAAGCAAAATCTTGGACAACCTCAATCTTTTCTCCATTTATTGTGAAGTTGCATACTGACCCAGTCATAAGGATTTTTGTTTTGTTGATGTTTAGTCACAACCCATATTGAAGGCTGTGATCTTTGAACTTCATCAGTAAATGTTTTAAATCCTTTTCACTTTCAGCAAGCAAGAGTTGTATTATCTGCATACTGCAGGTTGTCAGTGAGTCTTCCTCCAATCCTGATGCCACGTTCTGCCTCATAAAGTCCAGCTTCTTGGATTATTTGCTCAGCATATAAATTGAAGAGATATGGTGAAAGTATACAGCCCTGACACACACCTTTCTCAACCTTAAACCAGACAGTATTTCTTTGTTCTATTCAAACGACTGTATCCTGGTTCACATACACATTCCTCACGAGTACAATTAGGTGCTCTGGTATTCCCATTTTCCAAAGTGTTATCCATAATTTGTTATGACCCACATAGTCAAATGCCTTTGCATAGTCAATAAAACATAGATAGACATCTTTCTGAAATTCTCTGCTTTGGGCTAATATCCACCTGACATCAGCAATGATGTCCCTGGTTCCCCACCCTCTTCTGAATCCCGCTTGATTTTCTGGTAATTCCCTGTCTATATACTTCTGCAGTCGCTTTTAAGTGATCTGTAATAAAATTTTGCTTGTGTGTGATATTAATGATATTGTCTGATAGTTTCCACATTCAGTTGGATCCCCTTTTTTGGGAATAGGCACAAATATGGATCTCTTCCACTCAGTTGGCCATATAGCTGTTTTCCAAATCTGTTGGCATAAACATGTTAACACTTCCAGTGCTACATCTGTTTGTTGAAACATCTCTATTGGTGTCCCAACAATTCCTGGAGCCTTGTATTTCACCAGTTCAAGGTGGCTTCCACTTCATCCTTCAATACCATTGGTTCCTCTTCATATGCAACCTCTTGAAATGGTTCATCACCTATCAATTTTGTATAATGACTCTGTGTATTCCTTCCATCTTCTTTTGATGTTTCCTGCATCGTTTAATATTTTCCCTGTAGAATCTTTCACTATTGCCATCAAGGCTTGAATTTCTTCTTCACTTCCTTAAGCTTGAGAAACACAGAGCATGTTCTCCCCTTTTGGTTTTCTGCCTCCAGCTCTTTGCACATGTCATTATAATGTTTTTGTCTTCTCGAGCTGCTTTTTGAAATGTTCAGTTTAGATCCTTAACTTCATCATGTCTTCCTTTTACTTGAATATTTTACTTCAACATTCAAGGGCAAGTTTCAATGTCTCTTTTACATGTTATTTGGTCTTTTTTTTTTTCCTGTCTTTTAAATAGCCTTTGCTTCCTTCTTGAATGACATCTTTTACGTCATGCCACACCTCATCTGTGCCATCTGCATAATGCAGATTGTCAGTGAGTCTTCCTCCAATCCTGATGCCGCGTTCTGCCTCATAAAGTTCAGCTTCTCAGATTATTTGCTCAACATATAAATTGAAGAGATATGGTGAAAGTATATAGCCCTGACGCACACCTTTCTCAACCTTAAACCAGGTCTACCATTTGTGCCTAATGCACTAAACCTATTCTTGAGGTGGTCTCTGAACTCAGGTGGGATATACTCAAGGTCATACTTTGGCTCTGTACACTTGTTCTAACTTTCTTCAGCTTTAGTTTGAACTTGCATATGAGAAGTTGATGGTCTGATCCACAATCAGCACCTGGTCTTGTTTTGACATTTGATATAGAGATTTTCCATCATCTCTTTCCACGTATGTGGTCAATTTGATTCCTGTATATAGTCAATTATAGTCAATTGATTCCTCTATGTTCCATCTGGTGAAGTCCATGTGTATAGTCGCCACTTATGTTGTTGAAAAAATGTTTATGTAGACATGTTTATGTTGTTGAAAAAAATGTATTTGCAATGAAAAGGTCATTGGTGTGACAAAATTCTATCATGTGATCTCCCACATCATTTCTGTCACCAAGACCATGTTTTCCAACTACTGAACCTTCTTGTTTCCAATCTTTGCATTCCATTCACCATGTTTGCCTGCATGTCTGATCATTTCAGATTGCAGAAACTGGTATAAATCTTCCCTTTCTTCATTTGTGGCCTTAGTGGTGGGTGCATAAATTTGAAAAATAGTCATATTAACTGGCCTTCCTTGTAGGCGAATGGATATTATTCTATCACTGACAATACTGTATTTCAGGACAGATCTTGAGATGTCTTTTTTGATGATGAATGCAACCCCATTTCTCTTTAGTTTATCATTCCCAGCATAGTAGACCATATGATTATCTGACTCAAAATGGCCCACGCCGGTCCATTTTAGCTCACTGATGCCTAGAATGTCAATGTTTATGTGCCCTATTTCTCTTTAATGATTTCTAATTTTCCTAGATTCATACTATGTATATTCCATGTTCCAATTATTAATGGATGTTTACAGTTTTTTCTCCTCATTTTGAGTCATGCCACATCAGCAAATGGAGCTTTAATCCATTTCTGTCATCATGGTAGACTCTACCTTGAGGAGGCAACTCTTCCCTAGTAGTCTTTCGAGTGCCTTCCAACCTGGGGGGCTCATTTTTTGGCACTATATGACAGTGTTTCTTTGCTATTCATAGGGTTTTTAATGGCTAGTTGTTTCGGGAATGGTTCGCTGGTGCCTATTCCCTCGTCTTAGTTTGGAAGTTCAGCTGAAACCTGTCCACCAGGGGTAACCTGCTGGTATCTGGGACACCAGTAGCATAACTTTCAGCCTCATGGCAACACACAAGCCCCCACAGTGAGGCAAACTGACAGATGTTGGGGTGGTGGTGGATCTTATTTAACTTGTGGTAAAATCCATAATGAAACTCACCATCTTAACCATTTTTAAGTATATAGTCCAGTAGTGTGACCTATAGTCATATTTTTGTGAAACCAGTCCCAGAATTTTTTTATCTTGCAAAACTGAAATTCTTTATCCATTAAGCAACAATTCCCCACTCTCATATCTCCCTAGCCCTTGGCAACCATCAATCTTTTTTATGTTTCTATGAATTTGACTAGATACTTTTTATGTGGAATCATACAAGTATTTGTCTTTTTTGTAAGTGGCTTATTTTACTCAGTATGAAGTCCTCAAGATTAATCCATGTTGTAGCATGTGTCAGAACTGCCTTCTCTCTCTCTCTCTCTCTCTTTCTCCCCCCCCCCTCTTTTTCCTGTGGTGCTGGAGATTGAATTTAGGGCCTTGCATGTGGTTGGCAAGGGCTCTACCACTGGGTTACAACCCGAGCCCCAATTTTCTTCCTTTTTGAGACTCAATAATATTCCACTGTATTTCTTTCTTTATTTTAAAAGTCCATTCATCCATCTATGTTACATAGATTGCTTCTATCTTTTGGCTAGTGTGAATAGTGATGTTATGAACAAGGATGTACAAATATTTCAAGGCCCTGCTTTTAATTCTTTTGGATACATATACCCAGAAGTGAAGAAGTAGAACTGCTAGATCATATGGCAATTGTACTTCTAATTTTTTTAGTTTATGGTTTTTTTGTTTAGTGCTGGGAATTTAAAACAGCATCTCCTGCATGCTAGGCAGGCACTCTACCACTTAGCTACACTCACAGTCCTGTATTTCTAAATTTTTGAGGAATCCTACTCTGTTTTGCACAGTGGTTATGCCATTCTATGTTTCCATCAACAGTCCACAAGAGTTTTAATTTCTCTACATTTTTTCCAACAGTTTCTGTTTTAATAGTAGTCATCCTAAGGGGTATGAGATGCGGACCTTTTTTTGAACTACCAATGCCCATCTAGAAAGAGGGGGAGGGAATCAGTTTTCCTTGGTGCTGCTGATGCACAGCCAGGATTGAGTATCACTATGTTAAAATGAATTAATCTCACTGCCATTATCAATATAATTTATTTCATCTCAAAATTTTACTTTTCTCATGTTATATGTATGGAATGAACACTTCAAGCCAGGCATGGTAGTATATGCCTATAATTAACAATTAAAACAAACAAACAAATACTAAAGTCATTAATAACAAAGATGGGGCTAGGCACAATGTCGCATGTCTGTAATCACAGAGACTCTGGAGGTAGATGAAAAAGGATTGCAAGTTCAAGGCCTTAGGGAGCCTATGTAACATAGCAAGACCCAAACTCAAAATATTATTTTAAAAAATGGAGCGGGGGCACAGCCCAGTGGTAGAACCCTTGCCTAGCATGCGCAAAGCCCTACATTCAAAAACAAAGATGGGGATATTCCATAATGGCATGACTAAACAGGTTATTGTCCTGGACTTATAATTATTTAAAGCTAGCCTTTCTTTTGGGTATCTCTATAAGCACACCTTTCCTCATCCTCAAAAGTTAATCACTACACTGACTTCTATCTCTATAGATTAAATTATGACTATTTGGAGACTTTACATACATGAAGTAGTATTTATATTTTATCCGGCTTTTTTTCCTCAACATTATGTTTATGAAACTTATTCAAGTTATTGTCTAGGTAGTTTCCTCATTTTAATTGCTGTATAGTAAACTATGGGAGAAGGGTCTGGCAATCCAGTCCCAAGGCAATCCTGAAAACAGTCAGCCATTGAAAACCCTATGAGGGTCACTATGAGTCGGATACCGACTTGTCAGCACCTAACAACAACAATAGTAAACTAGCATAGAACTCTAGTATAATATACCCATGAGACTTTGGGGTTGTTTCTTGCTTTTCATTATGATACTGCTGCTATGGCCATGCTTATAGTGTTCATATGCATGCATTTATCCTATGTATAAACCCAGGGGAGGCTACGGTTTAGCTCAGTTGGTAGGGTACTGCTCTGCACTCTCTGAGAGCCTGGGTTCCACCCCCAGCACCACAAAAACTGGAGAAGGGCCAACAATTGTCAAAACAATCAACCATTGAAAACTCTATGAGGGTTGCTATGAGTCAGACCTGACTTGACAGCACCTAACAACAACAACATCATCATAAATCCAGGAGTGAAATTACTGAGTCATATGTATATTTCAACAACAGTAGACACTGCCACTTTTCTAAAATGTACAAATTTACATGCAAAACAGCAGTCTGAAAATTCCAGTCATTTCTTAACCTCATTAATATTTAACATTATCAGTGTCTTCTGTTTCAGCCATTTTGTAGGTGTGTAATGGGATCTCATTGTGATTTTAGTTGGTATTTCTTCGATCATTCATGATATGGAGCATCTTTTTATATTTTTATTGACTATATAAGCATTTTCTTTTCAAGCACCTATTAAAGTGTCCTATCCATATTTCTATTGGGCTGTCTGACATTATTCCATTGATTTGTAGAAGTTCTTCATATTTTTTAATACAAATCCTCTGTTATTATGTACTGGTGATATTTTCTCCCACTTTATGGCTTCCATATTCAGTCTCTTGATGACTTTTTAAAGGAAGTAAAGTTATCATTAGTGAAGTAAGTACATTTATCTACTTATACTCAAAGTGAACAGAGAAGGTCTCTGAATAGTTAACTTTTGTTTCTGCATGTAATCTACAAAATTCAAATGCTTAAAGTATTGATGAGTAGGAATCCTAGATAATTAATTTTAAGAGTTCTTATATATAGTAAATTTGTTTAAAGGGAGTACTATATGTAGGTATTAAGCTTCTCTTGGGAAAAACAACTTCTTTCTATCTGTGTTGAGGGCTGGGATCACTTAGTGATAGAATGCTTACCTAGCATGTGTGACACCCAGGGTTCAATGCTCATCAACATATATACACAAAGGCAAAAAATCTGTGTTGATTGATATAATACCCATTTGTGGCTATTTAAATATTAGTTGAAATTAAATAAAATTTAAAATTCAGTTCTTCAGCAGTGGTAGCCACCTTCAAGTTCCCAATAGCTGGCTATATGTGCCTACTGGCCAGCACGACAGACAGTGCAGATATAGAACATCTGCTGTTGTAAAAAACTGTATTTGAAGGGCAGGCATGTGGCACACACCTGTAATCCCAATGACTCTGGAGACAGAGGCAGGAGGATTGCAAATTTGAGACCAGAGGCAGCCTGTATAACTTAGCAAGACCCTGTCTCAAAATTAAAACAAAAAAAAAAATGAAAAACTGGTCTATGGGTGCAGCTCAGTGGTACAGCACTTGCAAAACATGCAAGTAGAGGCCATGGATTCAACTCTTCAAGTACCACAACAAACAAATAAATAAAAAATCTATATTTCACAGTGGTGATTTATATCCTTCAAAATAGAAAAAAAGTTAAAAAAGGAAAAGGCAGACAGTAGCTACATTACTAGGCTGCTTGGCAATGGTAAGAATTAAATTTTATTCTCTAAATGCAGGATGAGTTGAAACTAAAGAGAGTAGGAGAACAGGGAGGCCTCTCAGGGACTTCTAACTAGTCCAGGAAAGAGAGAGCAAAGAGATCATCATCTGGTCTTAATCTTAGCCCCCACCATCCCTTAGGCTTCCTCCTTGCCAAATCTCTTTCCTTTTACCAGATAATGGCACTGTCATTTAACCAAATGTTTCAGACAAAAACCTAGATATCTTCCTTTCATCTTCCCTTCAAGCCTCGCTAGGCCACCCCAGTCAATTCACTGTCAAATCCTTCAGTTCCTCCTCCAAAATAAATCTCAAATTTGCACAACTTTACTACACCCTAGCCCCAATAATCACCACTCACAAGAAGTAATGTTATAGCCTCCAAACTAGCCTGAGACCTCCAGTATCTGATCCCTCATTCTTTTAACCTCATTTCCTTTCACAATCCCCACTCAATCACTTCTGTCTAGCCATATTCTTTTTTTCAATTCTTTGCTATATTCTAGCTTCTACCCTTTAAAGTCTGCCTGAAATGCTCTTCTTCCATATTTATTCACAATCACATTTTAAACAGAGGTAATACTTTCTTCTACCCATGTCCATTCCATCAATTCTCCACTACTCTATTCTGCTTTCATCTAATCAAAAAATTTGAAGTTCAAAGTGCTCCAAAATCTGAAATTTATTGGGTACCAACATGAAATCATAGTGGATTATTTCATACCTGACCTCATGTGACAAGTTGCAATCAAAATACAGATGTAAACTGGGCATGATGGCACACATCTGTAATCCCAGCACTTGGAAGGCTGAGTCAGGAGGACTACAAATTCAGGACCAGTCTAGGATACATGGGCCTGGGATTTAGCTCAGTTGGTAGGGCACTGCTCTAGAGTCTCTGAGGTCCCGGGTTTGATTCCCAGCACCACAAAAATGGGGGAAGAACATGGCAATCCACTCCTGAGGTAATCCCAAAACAATCAGCCATTGAAAACCCTATGATGGTCACTATGAGTTGGATTGATCGCACCTAACAACAACAACTAGGATACATAGCAACTCTTTCAACAAAACAAAACAAGAACCCTTCCCCCCCCACACACAGATGCACTAATGATATTGTATAAAATTACCTTCAGGACTCTGTGTGTATATAACTTGTACATGGAACATAAATGAATTTCATGTGTTTAGATTCAGGTCCCAATATGAAGTATCTCATTATATACACACAAATATTCCCAAATCTGAACTCTCAAACACTTTTGATCCCAAGCATTTCAGATAAGGGATAATCAGCCTATATCATGTGTGTTTTTGCTTATTTACTGTCTCTTTGCCATCTCTCCCCTGTGCTTTAGAATACAAACTCTATGTCAGTAAAGTCCTATACATGTTACACTAAAGTATTCAGGTTCATTTTATCCTCCAGACAGAGAGAAATGATCCATTTATATAGGGAGAAGTAGAGAGAGAAATTAAAATGTTTTATGTCTAAGTTATCGTCTCACTTGCTCAGGAACCTGCCTGCAAAAATAAATAAGTCTACCAATTATAAAATGCTTTTTCTACCCCTCAAACCCTCAACTCTACTATACTTATTTGCAGAGGATCTCACCTCTTAAGTTTATGAAAGAAACCTTTCAAAATTTCTTTCCTTGGGCTGATGGTAGGTATAGCCCAGGAGTAGAGCACTTGTGAAGCCCTGGGTTTGATCCCTAGCGTTGCAAAAACAAAAACAAAAACAAAAACAAAGGTTCCTTTTTTTATTGGAGATTGGGATCTCATTTTATTGCCCAGGCTGGCCTTGAATTCTTGGGCTCCAGGGATCTGCCAGTATCAGCCCCGCAAGTACTTGGGACTACACGTATATACAACTATACCTGTTCTTTTTAGTTCCATTTATGTCTTATTCTATTTTCTTGTATTACATAAATGTTTCACTTCATTTCCACAGGTATCTTCTTTCTATTTTCAAGAATCTTACCATTTCATTAACAATTCTTCTATCTCCGTGACTGTATGTTTCCTTTTTATTGATTTAACGAAGGTCTTCCTCTACTTTATTAAATAAAATACACTCATGCTTTTATCCAACACAGTACTAGAAGGCCTAACTAGAGCAATCAGAAAAAAGAAAAAAGAAAAAATTAAAGAAAAATTAAAGGCACCCAAATTGGAAAGGAAAATATTAAATGGCTGCTGCAGATGGCATGATCCCAATATATCTTTAAAAACCCTAAAGACTCTCCCAAAAATTATTATAATAAGCAAATTCAATAAAATTGCAGGGTACAAAAATCAACATACAAACAAAAAAATCAGTTCCATTTTTATACACTAACAACAAGTCATCCAAAGAGTAGGGCTGGGGATGGAGCTCTGTAGTAGAGAACATGCTTAACATGTGGAAGACCCTGGGTTCAATCCCCAGTATATACTTTTGTGTACATGCACACCTTCCCCCTACCACCATCAGCAACAGAAAGGAAATTATGAAAACAATCCTGCGAAGCTCTGTTATGTAAGCCCATGATCCCAGTGACTTGAGAGACTGAGGTAGGAGGATCACGCTGGAGGCCAGAGGCAGTTGTGCAACTTAGGAAAACCCTGTCTCAAAAATAAAAAATTTAAAGAAGTAGCTGGGGAGCAGCTTAGTAGTAGATCACTTGTCTAGCTTGTGTGAGACACTGGATTCAACTTCTCTCCACAAAGAGAGAGGGAGGGAAGGGGGAGGAAAGGAGAAAGAGAGAAAGAAGGACAGGGTTAAGGAAAGGGTGAAGGAAGTGGGAAAAGAGAGGGAAAGGGGAAAGGGCGAGGGAAGATACAGAAAACAGAGAAGAGAGAAAATGATCCTATTACAATAATATAAAAAAATACTTTGGGATTGGGGAGTGTAGCTGAGTGGTAGAACACATACTTAGGATGCACAAGATCCTGAGTTCAAACCCCAGTGCATGCATGCACGTGAAAACAGCCACATCTAATGCCCAACATTAACAACATCAAAAAGGAAATTAAGAAAAATTATCTTATTTGGCTGGAAGCAGGCGCACAAGCCTGTAATCCCAGGGACTCCAGGCTGGGGTCAGGAGGATTGGGAGTTCAAGGCCAGAGGCAGCTTGCATAATTCTGCAAGATCCTGACTCAAAATAAAAATAAATAAATAAATAGTCTGGGGGACCAGCCCAGTGGCAGAGTACTTACAAAGTATGTGTAAGGTCCATGGGTTCATCCTCTAAGTACTGTCAGAAAATTATCCCATTTACATTGTTCTTGTTGCTAGGTGCCCTCAAGTCCAACTCATAGTAAACTCATGTACAACAGAATGAAACACTCCCTGACACTGTGCCATGCCCAGCACTATATCAGTACCTGTCTGCTATTTATAAGGTTTTCAATGGCTGATTGTTTTGGGATTGCTTTGGGAGTGGATTGTCACATCATTCTCCCATTTTTGTGGTGCTGGAGATTGAACCTAGGGCCTCAGAGAGCAGCGAGCAGCACTTTACCAACTGAGCTAAATCCCAACATGTATCCATTTACAATAACACTAAAAAAAAAAAATACTTAGGAGCTGGGGATGTGGCTCATTTGTACAGTGCCTACCTAGTATGTGTGAGGTCCTAAATTCAATCCCTAGCAAAAATAATCAATAAAATACTTAGGAAACCAAAGAAGTGAAAGATCTGACACTGGAATCTAGGAAACACTGATGAAAGACCTGAGAAAGAGGCAAGTGAAAAGATATCCCATCCTATATTGGTAGATTAGACGAATTAATATTGTTAAAAATGTCCATACTACCCAAAGTGATTTACAAATTCAATGCAATGGAATCTCTATCAAAATTCCGATGCCACTTCACACACACACATACAAATCCTAAAATCCATATAGATACATAAAAGACTCCAAAATGGCCAAAGCAACTTTAAGAACAAAGGTGGAGGCATTCCCTTCCCTGATTTCAAATTATATACCTAGAGCCATAGGAATCAAAACGGTACTAGAACAACAACAACAACAACAAAAGCATGGACCAACACAACAAAGAACCCAGAAATAAACCTATGCATATAAACTCAACCTCTGACAAGGGTGCCAAGGATATGTAAGGGGGAAAGTAAAGTCTCTTCTGTAAATGGTGCTGGGAAAACTGGAAGTTCATATGCAAGAGTGAAATTGGATCCTTGTCTAATACTACATAGTAAAATTAACTCAAAATACATTGATCACTTAAATGTAGGAACAGAAATGATAAGACTCCTAGAGAAATCATAGGAAAAAAAATCCTTGACACTGGCCTTGAGAATGATTTTTGGGATATAACAAAAACACAAATAAATGGGATAGTATCAAACTGCAAAGCTTCTCTACAGCAAAGGAAACAAGATGAAAAAGCAACCTAGAGAATGGAATAAAATATGCTGCACATCTGATAAAGAGTTAGTATCCAAAATATATGAGGAACTCACAAAATAATAGCAAATAACAACCCAACTAAAATATGGGCCAAGGTCCTGAATAGATATTTCTCCAAAGAAGACACATAAATAGCCAACAGGTATGTAAAAAGGTGTTAGCATCACTAATCACCAGAGGTGCAAACAATGAACAATCCCCTCACACCTGTTAGGATAGGTATTATCAAGAAGGCAAGAGATAATGTGTTGAGGACTTGAAGAGAAGGAAACCCTTGCACCACCGTTGATTGGAATGTAAATCATAGAGCTATTTTGTACACACACACACAAACCAGGGGTGCCCAAAATGTATACACATTTTAAGAGACATTAACTATGTATTACTTTTTTTTTTTTTTTTTTTGAGACAGGGTCTCACTATGTAACTCAGTTTGGCCTAGAGTTTACCATGTAGCCCAAGTTACTCTTGAACTCCCGTCAATCCTCCTGCCTCAGCCTCTGGAGTGCTGAGATTACAGGTGTGCCTCACCAAGCTCAGCTTAAGTATTACTTTCTGAGATGAACTGAATTACAGTAGCTATGTGTAATATGACTGTTCGCTCAAAAGATGGCACAGTGGCTCATACCTGTAATCCTAGCAACTCGGGAGGCTAAGCCATGAGAACTGCAGGTTGGAGTCGAGAGGCAGCCTGCATAACTTAGCAAGACCCTATCTCAAGATAAAAAATTTAAAAATGGGCTGATCAGTGGTAGAGCACTCACAAAGTATGTGTGAGGCCTTGGGTTCAAACCCCAAGTACTGAAAAAGGATGGTGTCAATCAAGTGAATGCTAGTGCTACCATGCACCCTGCAACAGGCAGGATAAAGAAATGGTGGACGTATGGTTCTCATTTGAGGAACACAAGATCATTTTTAAGACTGTCTCAAAAAAACAAAACATAAAAAAAACTTTCCCATACCCAACCTGCACATGGATATTTATAGCAGCTTTATTCACAATTATCAAGCCTTGAAAACAACCAAGTATCCTTCGGCAGTTGAATGGATAGTATTAGTTCATGCAATGGAACATCATTCAGTGCCTACAATAGATGAACTATCAGGCTATGAAAAAATATGGAGGAAAATTTAATGCATATTACTATGTGAAAGAAGTCAATCTTAAAAGGCTATGAACTACATGATTCCAACTATATGACACTCTGGAAAAAAGGTGAAACTAAAGCCCAATGTGGTGATGCACTCCTATAACCCCCACTGTGGTGGCAGTGGCAGAGGCAGGAGGATTGTGAGTTTGATGCCAGCCTCGGTACATAATGAGACCTTGTCTCAAGAAAAACAAAAGGCAAAACTATGAGGATGTACAAACATCAGGTGGTTGCATAGGAAGGGATAAATGGGCAAATCAGAGGATTTTTTCTTAGGGCAGTGACTTTTTTATGATACTATGATAGTGTACATACATTTTTCAAAACCCATGGACTATTCCACCACAAGTGAACCCTAATTAAACTATGAACTTTGGGTGATCATATGTTAATGTAGGTTCATTGTACCACCATAGTGTAGGATGTTGATAGTGGGGGAGGCTGTATGTGTGTGGAACCAGAAAGTAGACAGGAATTCTATTTTCTGCTCTATTTTGCTGTAAATCAAAATGCCTCTAAAAAATAATGTCTTGAAAACACCCTCACACACTCCTTTTATACAACATGCTTCATTATGAACATAAAATTTTGCACCCAAGTGTTCATTTTTCAAAAATCAAATACATCCATCTGGCTTTTCCAACTCTTTTGAAACCACTTTCCCCAAAATCATTAATACCTAGAAGATTCATTGGCTTCCCCACTTATCTTCCACGACGTCCTTGTACTATTTAGTATAGCCAGATAGTACCAATAGTGTGCCAAAAACATGTACAAGTCTTTAGATTTTTCTTTTTTAATTTTGTTTTTGGTAGTACAGGGGGTTGAACCCAGGGACTCACACATACTAGGCAAGTGCTCTACCACTGAGCTGCACCCCCAGCATCACACTCTCTTTTTGAGATAGGGTCTCATTTAGTTGTGCAGGCTGCCTCATCCTCCTGAGTTGCTAGGATTTTAGGCATGTGGCACTGCACCCATTTGGATTTAATTTCATTTAACAGAAATTCAAGGGATAGAGCTGCACTATCCAATATGATACTCTCTACCCAAACTTTGTTGTTAGGTGCTGTGGAATTGGGTTCAACTCATAACGACCCTAAGAACAACAGAATGAAACACTCTTCAATTCTGTGCCAGGCACATGAGCTTATTTATACTTAAGCCCATTGTTGCAGACACTGTGTCAATCCATCTAGTTGAGGGTTTTCCTTTTTTTTCGTTGACCTGCCACTCTCCCAAACATGATGTCCTTCTCCAGGGATAGGTCCCTCCTGATTACATGTTCAAAATGTCAGACAAAGTCTAGCCATCCTTGCTTCCAAGGAACACTCAGGTTGCAATACTTCTAGAACAGATCTGTTGGTTCTTTTGGCAGTCTATCATCTATTCAATATTCCTTCCCAGCACCATAATTCAAAAGTGTCAATTATTCTCCTGTCTCCCTTACTCGATGTCTAGCTTTCACAACCATATGTGACTGAAAATACCATGGCATGATTTAGGCACACCTTCATCTTCAATGTGATGTCTTTACTTTTCAACACTTTAAAGAGGTCTTTTGCAACAGCTTTTCCCAATGCAATGAATCTTCTGATTTCTTGACTGCTGCTTCCATGGGTGTTGATTATAAAACCAAGTAAAGCAAAATCATGGACAACCTCAATCTCTTCTCCATTATTATGAAGTTACATAGTGACTCAAGTGTAGTGATTTTTATTTTGTTGATGTTGAGGCACAATCCGTACTGAAGGCTGTGTTCTCTGATCTTCACTAGTAGATGTTTCAAATCCTCTTCACTGTCAGCAAGCAGAATTGTGTCATCTGCATAAATGCAGGTTGTTAATGAGTCTTCCTCCAATCCTGATATCATGTTCTTCTTCATAAAGCCCAGCTTCTTGGATTATTTGCTCAGCACAGAAACTGAAGAGATATGGTGAAAGAATACAGCCCTGGCACACACCTTTCTCAACTTTAAACCTAGCAGTGTTTCCTTGTTCTCTTCAAATGACTGCCTTCTAGTCCATGTACAGATTTCTCATAAGTGCAATTGGGTGCTCTGGCATTCCCATTCTTTATAGTGTTAGCAATAGTTTGTTATGATCCACACAATCAAATGTTTTTGCATAGTCAATAAAATAGACATCTTCCTGACATTCTCTGTTTTTGGCTAATATCCATTTGACATCACCAATGATGTTCCTGGTTCCATGCACTCTTCTGAATCCAGCTTGATTTTCTGGCAGTTCCCTGACTATATTATTCCTACAGTCACTTTTGAATGATCTTTAGCAAAATTTTGTGTGCATATGACATTAATGATATTGTTCAATAGTTTCCACATTTGGTTGGACTCCCCTTCTTAGAAATAGGCACAAATATGGATCTCTTCCAGTCAGTTGGCCAAGTAGCAGTTTTCCAAATCTCTTGGCATAAACAAGTTAGCACCTCCAGTGCTGCATCTGTTTGTTGAAACATCTCTATTGGTATTCCATCAATTCCTGGAGCCCTGTGTTTTGCCAATTCCTTCAAGGCAGTTTGCACTTCTTCCTTCAATACCGTTGGCTCCTGATAACATGCAACCTCTTGAAATGGTTAGTCATTCACCAATTCTTTTTGGTATGACTCTGTGTATTCCTTCCATCTTCTTTTGATGTTTCCTGCATCATTTAATATTTTCCCTGTATAATCCTTCATTATTTCCCCTTGAAGTTTGAATTTTTTCTTGACTTCCTTAAGCTTGAGAAAAACAGTGTGTTCTTCCCTTTTGGTTTTCTATCTTTAGCTCTTTCCACATGTCATTATAATATTTGATTTCATCTTCTTGAGCTACCCTTTGAAATCTTCCTTAACTTCATCATGCCTTCTTTTTACTTTAGCTGCTTGGCATTCAAGGGCAAGTTTGAGTCTCTTTTGAAATATAATTTGGTATTTTTTCCTGTCTTTTTAATAACCTTTTGCTTTCCTCATGAATGATGTCTCTGATGTTATGCCACAACTCATCTGGTCTTCTATCATCAGAGCGTAATGCATTAAGCCTGTTCTTGAGGTGGTCTCTGAACTCAGATGGGATATATTCAAGGTCATACCTTGGCTCTCATATACTTATTCTAATTTTCTTCAGTTTCAGTTCCAACCAGCATATGAGCATATGAGTCTTCCTCCAATCCTGATATCATGTTCTTCTTCATAAAGCCCAGCTTCTTGGATTATTTGCTCAGCACAGAAACTGAAGAGATATGGTGAAAGAATACAGCCCTGGCACACACCTTTCTCAACTTTAAACCTAGCAGTGTTTCCTTGTTCTGATCCACAATCAGTACCTGGTGTTGTTCTGACATTTGATATTGAGCTTTTCCATTGTCGCTTTCCACAAATGTAGTCTATTTGATTCCTGTATGTTCCATCTAGTGAATTCCATGTGTATAGTCACCATTTATGTTGGTGAAAAAAATGTATTTGCAATGAAAAGTCATTGGTCTGACAAAATTCTATCATACAATCTCTAGTATTGTTTCTGTCAAGGCAATATTTTCCAACTACTAAGCCTTCTTTGTTCCCAACTTTTGTATTCCAGTCACCATTAATTATTAGTGCATCCTGACTGCATGTTCGCTCTATTTCAGATTACAGAAGCTGGTAAAAATCTTCCCCTATCTTCATTTATGGCTTTGGTGGTAGGTGTATAAATTTGAATAACAGTAATATTAACTGGCTTTCCTTGTAGGCATATTGATATTATGCATTATTACTGATAGCATTGTACTTTAGGATGGATCTTGAGATGTCTTTTTAAATGATGAATGCAACCCCATTTCTCTTCAATCTTTCATTCTTGGGGGCAAGATGAGGTTGAATAATTCCCTACATCTGCCCCTTTTTTAATATTTTAAGCAACAGTACCCTTTTTCTTTTAAAGTGTCCCCCAACAGTTTTAAATAGTTACAGCTCTTAGCATTGCATATGAGCTTGGTTACATAGATGGTACTACAGAGAGCATTAACAGAGATTTCATACAGAATAAAGGCATTTACAGCATTTTCTAACACCATTATTAACATTGTTAGGGTACTCTTTCCAAATTTTACCATTGTTCCCTTTTTCCTTTTTATGGTCTCACCTGGTTTGGTGTTTTTTTCTGTAAACCATATGACTATCTGATTCAAAATGACCCATGCCAGTCCATTTTAGCTCATTGATGCCTAGAATGTCAATGGTTATGCATTCCATTTCCCTTTAGTCAATTTCTGATTTTCCTAGACTCATACTCCCTACATTCCATATTCCAATTATTAATGTATGTTTACAGTTGTTTCTCCTCATTTTCAGTCATGCCACATCACCAAATGAAGGTCCCTGGGGTCTTAGTCCATTTTTGTCATTAAAATAGACTCTACTTTGAGGAGGTAACTCTTCCCCAGTCATCTTTTGTGTGCCTTCCAACCTGGGGGGCTCATTTTACGGCACTTTATCTGACAGTGTTTCTCTGCAATTCATAGGGTTTTCAATGGCTAGTTGTTTTTCCAGTGAGTTGCCAGGTCCTTCTCCCTAGTCTGTCTTAGTCTGGAAGGTCAGCTGAAATCTGTCCACCATGGGTGACCCTACTGGTATCTGTAATACCAGTAGCATAGCTTTCAGCATCACAGCAACGCATAAGCCCTGACAGTACAGCAAACTGACAGACATGTTGGGGGGGGGGCCACAGTTTAGCAAGTTTAAATTAACAAAAATTAAAAACTCAGCCAGAATTCAAGTGTGTAATAGCCTTCTGTGGCTAGGGGCTACTCTGTGGGACAATGCAGATATAAGCCACTATCATTATGATAGAAATGTTTTTTGACACAGTAATAAGACAAAAAATGAAAACAGAAGTAAACAGATCTAGAATATGGAACATCCTACAGGCTAAATAGCCTTTTATTTAAAAAATCAAGTTCATTTAAGAAAACAAGGAGGCCTCTAAATTAAGCAACATAATAAATTGAATTTGTCCTATACAAAATCTTGGCTTGAAAAGATCAGCTATAACTGATTTTTGGGACAACTAGGGAAATTTAGGTGATTGTTCCTTTTGATAGATATGATAATAGTATGGCAACTGTGTAAGAAAAAAATCTGAACAGATAGCAAAAAACAACAACAATAACAACAACAAAAAACCCTTGGTATAAAAGGTCATATCTTTCTATAACATACCATCTTTTAAAAGTTTGGAGGAAGAAACCTATATAGAAAATTGAACATAGCAAAATGTTGAATATTGTTGACAGACAGGTATTCTTGGTACTATTTTATCTGTTCTCTGTATGTTTGAAAATTTAAATAAACAAGTTCTCTGTGACTGTGAGCTCTTTCATTGAGAAAAATAACATATCTGAAACTCTGATTGTCTTCTCAGGACTTAATTGTCTGTATATGCCAGGCTCAAGGCCTTGGGTGAAACTCATTATCCAGTAATATAGGACTAAGAATTTTTCCATTTACAACACATTCATTGTAATTATCCCAGCCTTACTGTCCATAGTATTTAAATCTTCTGTTTCTTGTTTCAGTTTTTTAAAAAATGAGCTTATATAGCTTTTCATGATATCTACCAAATTTTTGTGCTCAACTGTCAACTTCGCTTTATTTTCTCTAATGCATTTTTTTTTGCAGTACTAGAGAACTGAACCAATGGCTTCAGACATGCTTTGCAAGTGTTCTAGCACTCACCTGCACCTCAAAGGCACTTATTTATTTATTTTTTATTAGAAATTTTTAATGTACATCATAATGTGATTCATTTTAACATGCTTTTCATTGTGACAATTTTCATATATGCAATTTGATAAACATTATTCATATAGGTTACCCCTTACCCTCCCCTATTCTTCCCCCCCCTTCCCATCTAAGTTTCCCATCCAAGTCTTATTTTATATCTTGAGACAGAGTCTCACTAAGTTATGCAGGTTGTCTGTGGCCTCAAACATGTGATCCTCCTGCCTCTGCCTCCTGCATAATTGGGATTACAGGCATGTTATCACCACACCCAGCTAACTATTATTCTTAATTATTAACAGAAAACATAAAATGCCAGTACAATGGTCCAGGAAAAGATCACAAGAGGTCTTCCCTTTATCGATGCCATATGGTGGTAGGTTATAATTAGTTCTGATACTTAAGAACTGATCTATCATTCATTTAAAAAGATGGTAGGGGTGTAATTCGGTGGTAAAGTGTAGGTCTAGTATGTAGCAAGCCTTGGGTTTGATGTCCAGAACCATCAAAAAATAAAAATAAAAAAATAGCTAATTTGTGGTTTTCTCTAAAATCATTTGTTGTTAGCTGCTGTTGAGTCAGGTCCGACTCATAGCAACCCTCATAGGGTTTTCAATGGCTGATTATTTGGGGATTGTTTCGGGAGTGGATTGCCATGCCTTTCTCCCATTTTTGTGGTGCTAGGGATTGAGCCCATGTCCTACAGAGTTAAGTAAGGAGGGGGGAAGACATAGAGTTACAATTATACTGGTGGCTATGCATAATCTATATCCTATTCAGTCTGTGAGAAAGTTCATTGTTGTTTCTAATGTTTATAGTGAATTGTCATTTCACTGTAATTTCTGCTTTCAAAACATTTTTTGCCTATGAGTATCTCTAAAAAGAAAGATGCCATGAGCAGATAAAATCTAATGTAGATAAGAATTGAATGTTATGTACCAACCATCAGTTAAAATTCTCCAAAAACCACTAACCATAAATGATTATGAAAAGTTCTGATTTATTCTGGTGAAGAAAATCAGATGATTGTGTTGCATTACCTTATCAAATCATGATGGTTCCATAAACAAGTTGCCTCAAAAATCACATCTCACTGAATGTGATGGTGCACATCTGTATTCCCAGCACTTAGGATATGGAGGCAGGAAAGAACTCAAGTTTAAAGCCAGCCTGAGCTACACAGCAAGACCTTGACTAAATCTTCCCACCCCAAAATCACATCCTTTTTACCCATTCAATGACTCATTATAAAATCATCTTGTGAATTCTGGAGAAATTATAGGGGGAAAAAAACTCCTTCCCAAAAAAGCAGTTTGAATTTTAACATCCACATGGTTATGAAATTCCAATATAAATAGTATACAAAGTTTTATATTGTGCCATTCTTCTAACCCAGCCAACTAGATCCCCTCCTACTGTTTAGCAATTTCTTGTGTATCCTCTTAGAAACAGCTGAGTGTTTTGTTCTTAATTTATCTTTGAAAATATCTCAGGCAAGCACATACATTATTACCCATTTCTTTTTAACAGCCAGGTAGGAAGTATATCATTATATGGTTGGAGACATGGTTATTACTATTTTTAATCCTTTGATATTATACAAGTTGCAAAGAATACCCTTATAAATACATCTTTGTACATATGCAAATATTTATTGGATACAGTCCTATTAACAATTTCTGGGCCAATGTGCTTAAGTTTGCTAGATGTTTGTTCTCTAGAGGTTATTCCAACTTATATTTCTACCAGCAATGTAAAAATTTAAACTTCTAAGGAAGGAAGCCTTTGAAGTAGTTATAGATATTTTAAAGTCAGTCCTGACAAATACCACAGACCAAGTCAACTATTCTTTAAAATGCACACATAAGGTAAAAAATGGTTCCAAAATGTTACAAGCAATGGAAAACTTACCACTAACAAAAATGATGCACAGGCATACCAGGAAGAGTCCAATTTCTTTGGGAAAGTTTTTCCCCTTTCAAAACAATCTCCAAAGCTGGGCATGGTAGTGGGTGCCTGTAGCCCCAGCTACTCCAAAAGCTGAGGTGGGAGGATTGCTTTAACCCAGGAGTTTGCAGCCAGCCTGGCAACACAGTTAGACCCTGTCACTCAAAAACAAAAAAACAAAACAAAAATTCCAAACCAACCAATTTCTTGAGTTTGCCACAAATTTTTAAAATTCTTTGATAATTACTAATCATGGTGCTGTTAGGTGCTGTCAAGTCAGGTCCAACTCATGGTGACCCTATGTACTACACATGAAACACTGCCCAATATTGTGTCAAGGCTGGTATTATTGTCAGTGCTTCTCTGCTAGTTATAGAATTTTCAAGTGCTGATTTTATTTTTTTTTTAAGGAATGGGCTGCCAGGCCCTTCTCTCAAGCCTAAAGCACCTGGTATTCCCAGGCAGTCTCCCATCCAAGAACTAACCAGACCCAACCCTACTTAGCTTCTAAGATCTGATGGGATCAGACACCAAGGTGGTACCATTGTAGTCAATCATGATGTACAGGTATTAAATTGTGTTGCCCTATATATATACCAAAGTATCAAAGAATTGAGCATATTAAACAAGAATTATACAGCGTATCTTAAGCCTAGAAGGTTCTACTTAGAGTAAGTATAGTTCGAGAGATTAAATATTTCTACTCATTTTAATAAATAGCAGAGAGGTATTTGCTGAGTGGCACTTTTGGTAGAATTTCATAGGAGATCTCATGAATGTAGGGCAGCACTAGAGCCTATAACTAAAGGGCTTGGATTCTGGGTGTCAGACAGCTCTAGGACTGTGAAAGGACAAAAGTAATCTGCCCTGTGATGAGATTTTACTCTGACAACAAATACTCCACCTTCAAATGAGCAGTATCCAGCATCCACCAGGTCCTGCTTTTATAACCCTCCCCTCAGCCTCCAAGAAAGAAAATAGTTTCTGCAAAATTAGATCGGGTTTAAGTTAAGATCAAACAGACGTAATTCACACAAAATGCGCAGTCTTTACAATTTCCTTGTCCAGTTCTCCTTCATCCCTTCCATTAAGTCTAAGGAACCTTCCTGTCAAGAACTATTCATTTTTAGACACTTAACATCCCCCTTCTAAAGGTTCTTGCTCCCTCTTTTCTGTACCCTCAACATTTCTTTTTCTTTTTTTTTTTTTTTTTCTGGTAGTGGGGGTTGAACCCAGAGCCTTGCACTTGCATGCTTTGCAAGTGCTGGACCACTGAGCTGCACCCCAGCCCATTTTTTAACTTTTTGAGACAGGGTCTCACTAAGTATGGTCTCGAACTTGCAATCCTCCTGCCTCTGCCTACCGAGCCACTGGGATTACATGCATGTGCCACTGGTCCCAGCTGTGCCCTCAATATTTCTATATTAGTTTCCCTTCATATAAAAAGTTTCTGAAGTCTCCTTAAAATTCTGCTATATGTGGTGGTGCACAACTGAAATTCCAGCCTTTAGGAGGGAAGCTGAAGCAAGAGGATCCCAAGTAAAGGCCAGCCTGGGATACCTATCAATACCCTGTCTCAAACAAAATTTTTCTCTTCAGGACACAATGACTGGTGTTTGCATGATGTCATTAACCTCTCTTTGCATCCAGGCTTTGAAACATCCAGATTCCTCCTGATTCTTCTTTAAGATACATCTTCCCTTAATCCTATTATCTCCATGTATACTCAATCTTCTTTTTTGTATCTTGTATCAGGGCAACCCAAAAAGCTACATTGTCTTTACTATCCACTTCACACTTGACTTTTCCTCACTGTTCCCCTAAAACTCCCCACACACTAGGTTAACACTTACCATGTTCAGGTGTTAAATCAAATGGATTCTTTCTAAATCTTCTCTTACTTGACTTCTCAGGAACATCTGTCACTAGATTATTATTGTGACACTCTTAAAACTCTCCTCTGGTTTCCAGGATACCATTTTCCAAATTCTATTTGTTCCTTTATTAAATATTTATAAAGTACCTACAATGGTTCCAAACCCTATGCTAAGAATTGGGGATAGAGTCTCTTTACAGAGAATTGTAAAATAGGCAATTAGATCTGCTTTGATAAATATAATTAGTACTATAATAAAGGTTAAGAACAGGGTGCTGGGCTGAGGATATAGCTTTGTGGTAGAGCACTTGCCTGGCACAAAAACAAAACAAAACAAACAAAAACAGGGTGCTAGGGGAATGGAAAGGTCAGAATATCCTTCCAGGGTAAGTTATCTCCTTCATAATCTCATATATTGCTAACCCACTAATGTTCCCCAGGGTTCTTCCTTTTCACTTTTTTAAAAACTCCATATACACTCTCTCTATTGGCCAATCTCAGCCACTCCAAGATGTCAAAATATCTTCGTGTAAGTAAATGCTAAAAGATAAATGTATATAGTCTGTATATTTAATATGTTCCTGTTTTCCATCCTCCAAACCACTGTTTTTATTTAATGAGTTGTCATTTTCCACATGAACTGATGCAATGGTGATGTTCTGAGTTTTGCTCAGCAACTTAAGACCAAACTCTTCAACAAACTGTTTTTAAGATATACATTTAATTTTGTCTTTTGAGACAAGGTCTAGCTATGTTGCCTAGGCTGGCCTCTAATTTGAGATCCTCTTCAGCCTCCTAAGTGCTGGGAATACAGGCTTGTGTCATTACACCTGGCACATACCCATTTATAACATGTCCCCTCACCATCTCACAGGACTTATCTCTAGCTACTCTGTCAACCCAGCATTGTACCAGCCACTCAAAAATTTGCAATTCTTGCTGAGTGTGGTGGCACATACCTGTAATCCCAGTTTTCAGGAGGCCGAGGCAGGAGGATTGAGTTTGGGGCCAGCCTAGACTATACAGTGAAACCTTGTCTCAAAACTTAAAAAAACAACTGCAATTCTACACTGTCTCACTCTATAGACAGGCATGCCTTTGAAACATTTCTCTACCAGAGTTTCCCCTATCATTCTTTAGCCCAATTTCCATTTGTCCCTCAAGATCGAACTGAGTTATCTCTTCTACTGAGAAGCCTCCCTCATTTCTTTCCACTTACCCTGGCCCTTCCCCAGGGAGCCCAAAGCACCCTATACATACCACTACCTTGAGGTCAGGCCCACCTGAGGCTGCAGCACCCGGCAGAGCATATTCTGAGGGCTTAATAAAGTTAGCTGCTTGAATAAATGAATCAAGAACTAGGATCTCCATGTCCCAAATGTCCACATACAGAATAAAGACAACGAAGATGAAAGCTAAAGTTAACGTTCTATACTTTCTCATGCCTTCCCCAAACTACAGTATAGGAGCAAATCCAAGACCTAAGAGGACTACAAAGACCATGAGTGTGTTACAATGGGAGAAGTCAGCTGCACGATGGACTCCAGCCTACTTTTCCTCTTCCCACCCCATCTTTGCAGAAAAACCAAGCATCTGAGGGGGAAAGAAGGGAGGACAGCCATTGGGGCTACACGTTTGCAGTGGATTAAGGCCAAAAGAAAGCAGCTCACAGCTCCCCTGGGCTGCAGGCATGCAGCAGGGTGGAGAATGGCCTCCTCAACTGCCTGGCCTGGCTGCCAGTATTAATGGGGGCGGGGAGAGAGAGGAAAAAGACCGTTGTTCCCACCCAAGATGACGTCTGGAGGGCAACCTAGAGCCATGCCTCCCGTAGGAGCTACATTACCTCTTAAAAAAAGAAACTTATCTGATGGTCCTGTTCAGTTTACACAAGATGAGGCACTGCAGAGGAGCCGTCCTCCGTCACCGACGGCTGCCAACTCTCGTCCTAATGGCGGCGGCTAGCTGGCTGCTACTACAGCTTTTATAGGAGGCTGCCACGGGTGGGTCTGCTGATTGGTCTGAGCCTGTCACGTGACCACGTGTAACCTCAAACCATGCAAGAGGTGCGCGTTTGAGTTCTGCAGCCGAGGCTTGGATGGTGCCTACTTGCGTCGGGGTGTTTGACCCACTGAATGCCCGGTAACCTGCAGAGACCTGTGGGTATGGACGTGGGAGCCCCACTCTCCATGGGTTTACAGTTGAAACAACTTTTGACTTAGTCATATGCTGTTACTTTAGGGATTCATGAGTTTTGGCTTGTGGGGTTTCTATCACTTTCTTTTTTCCAGCTTTCTGCATAGCTCCTGTCTCTTGGCATATTGTTGTTGTTAGTTTAGGTGCTGTAGAGTCCATTCGACTTATAGCTGCCGTATATACAACAGAACGAAACACTCCCTGACATTGTGCCATGTACTTAATAAATACTAGATAGCAGCTGAAGCTGGGGAAAGAGGAAGGCAAAAACAGCTGGAGAGCTGCTCAGTAACCTATCAAAAACCAATCTACCTTCACCTTCCTGATGCACAAATCTGAAGGCCATCAACAGCTTAAAATATCTTGATTCAATGAGTAGGATATAAGGAAATTCCTCAGAACTAAGTGTTCACAAGAAAGTGACACATAGATACTTACTAGATGTCACATAAATACCTGGATGCACAGGGATTACTTCATTAAAAAGATTCTTCTTTTTCTAAACACGAGAAATGGCATACTTTAGTCAAAGAAAACACTAGAAGGCTCTCATTGTCCAACTAACCCTGTGATCAAAAATTGCACAGAAGCCTAAAGTGGTGGCACACACTGCCTGTAACTCCAGCACTCCTGAAGCAGAAGCAGGAGGATTGAGTTACAGGCCAGTCTAGAATACATAGTGAATCCCTTCCTAAAAAACAAACAAACAAACAAACAAAAACAAAAAAAGTAAAAAATGAAAAACATATACGTAAATTAATAAATATCACAGCTAAATCTCACCTTGTTCCGACTCTTAAAACTTTTCACTTTCCATTTTCTTTATTTCTCTTTTCTTTTAAATTTTCTTTTTTCAATTATTTCTTTTGTTCTTCGACAAGGTCTGGCTATGTAGCCCAGGCTGGCCTAGAACTCTCAATCCTCCTGCCTTAAATTTTCTAGTGCTGGGATTACAGTCATGTGCTACCATGCTGAGCTACTTTTCATTATTTGTAAGACAGCCTGTTGGGGAGCCAGGTGCAGTGGTGCACACCTATAATTCCACCAACCTGGGAGGCAGAGGCAGGAGGATGGCAGGTTCAAGGCCAGAGGTAGCCTGCATAACTAAGGGAGACTGTGTCTCCAAATAAAAATTTAAAAAGGACTGAGGTGCAGCTCAGTAATAGAGTACTTGCGAAGTATGCACAGGAGGTGCTTGGTTCAGCCCCCCAGTACTGGGGAAAAAAAGAGCCTGTTATATAGCTAATCTCTGGGCTGGTCCTGATGATGCTATATTGATACAAAACACCTGGCATGGGGAGGGGCCAAAGTTTTGCCCCTCCAACCATGGTAACAGAGTGGTTCAGAAATATACAAGATAGCTAGGTCTGTATATCAACCTTCCTTCCTTCCTGGAGGAAGGAAAGGAGGGTCACAAGACTTTCCAGTGAGGGTTATATACACTTGGTAAATAACATGCTGAGAAGAGCAGAAGGGGAACCTCAGCAGTTGTACAGCTGTCCATAATGTTGCCTGAGAGAACATACCACTCCTGTAAGGAAGCTCACTGGGGAGGGAGAAGAACTCCTCAGGTAAGGAAGCCCATTTGGGAGGGAGAGAGGCCTGCTCCTAAAAGGAAGCACACTTGGGAGGCAGCTAATGGCAGTACAGCTTTGAGACATTTTGGTAAGAACTCTTTAGTAGAGGAAGGAATTCCTCCCTGTGTGGGGGTAGTATTTTTAAGAGCTGTCAAGTGGTGTCTGACTCATAGTGGCCCTATGTATAATAGAACAAAACACTCCCCAACACTGTGCCATGCCTAGCACTATGTCAGTGCTTCTCTGCTATTCACAAGGTTTTAAATGGCTGAATTATTTCAGGAGTGGGCTGCCATGTCCTTCTCCCACCCCTTGGTGGTGATAGTGGTGGTATTAGGTGCTGTTGAGTTGGTGTCCGACTCATAGTGACCCTATGTACAACAGGCAAAACGCTATTGTCAGTGCTTCTCTGCTATTCATAGGTTTTTCAATGGAGGATTGATTTTTGGGAGTGGGTTGCTGGGTCCTTTTCCCAAGCCTATAGCACCTAGTGTTCCCAGGCAGTCTCCCATCCAAGTACTAACTGGGCCAAACCCTGCTTAGCTTCCAGAATCTGACAGGATCAGATGCTACAGCTGCAGGCACCCCTTGGTGTAACTGTATGTAAAGGCTCTCCATGAGTTACCCATACTCCGTGTAAAACCCCCAATAAACTCATGGTTTACAAAGTTTAACACAATCTGTCCTTCAGTATGTCTGCATTCCTTTGGCTTTCACACAACGGAGTCAAACCATTAAGATGAGCTACAGGGTCCTGTGTGCTTTATTTACCTTCAGCTCCAACCATTCTTCTAGCAGTGTCCCCACCTACAGCTTTACTGACCTTTCTGCTCTTCCCAGTGTGTGATCCTCTCTCTGGGCAGCTACCATTAGCTTTTCTCTGCTTCTTCCTTTCTCCACACTCATTCCTCAAGTCCCAGCCTAAAGTCATTTCCTCCAGGAGGTCTCCACTAGATCAGGTCTTCCTGTTGCACTCTCTCACTACAACCTGATTAAATACCACTTAATACAACTGTATAGCCAGTGAAATTTCATGTTTGTTTCCTCTACTAGACAGTATGCATCATGAATACAAAGTATCAGAAACTCTTAAAGTGTATTGTCATTGAGTACTGTACCCTTGAATCCTGCCGGGGGTTTTTAGAATTGTGACAAGTTAGATTGATTAAGGGAATAAGTGGGAGGGTAGGTCCAGGAGCGTGGCAAAAAACAAATTTAAAGGTTTTTTTCTCCCTCTGTTTTGTTTTTTGAACATGGAATGGCTACAATATGAAGAATATAGAGAATGAGTTTATTTGGAAGGTAAATTCCTCAGGATTTGGTGTTAGATTGGATGTAAAGATTATTTGGGTTACTAGCTTGAGCATTTGTAGAATAGTACAATTTACTGAGAAGGAAATCACTCTTAGGATCGTCATTTCATTTTTGAACTTAATGATGTGAGATACCTGGGTGGAGATTTTGAACAGGGAGTTGATTAGCCAGGTCAACATAGTCTAGGCTAGAGATAAGAGAAGAGGGCAAGAAGGAGGTTAGAAGAGAGTGAAAAGGGTTTTTAAGTAATTATTATGGAGATCTGAAGAACAAGCTCATTGAGAAAAGGTGTGAAGACATATTTGAGAGAGTTGAGGCCCAGAAGTTGGTGACTTTTCATGGAGAAATAAGACAACTCCTTTGTGTACAAATTAAGATTTCCCCCCGGGTATGTGACAAAAATAGTGGAAGATAGCTTCTAAAATACAAAACGTGGCCAAAGATTATACTAAGATATTATAAGGCTTCTCTATGACATATGGAAATAGTTGTAATTATTAAAGTACCAAACATAGTCCCATATAGTATGATTTTTAGAGGTTTTATTCCATTTTGATTTTTTGAGACAAGGTCTTGCTGCGTAGCCCAGGCTGGCCTGCAACTCACCAGCTTCCTTAGTTCTGGGATTAGAGGCATGTGCCACTATGCCCAGCTACATTTTAGTTTAAATCACAATATCATAACTTAACTCACAGACTTTTTTTTTCCAGTGCTGGGGATTGAACACACAGCCTCACGTGTGGTAAACAAATGCTCTACCAGTGAACAACAACCCTACCCCAAGGATGTTTTAACACTTCCGTCTTTCATTCTAGCATTAGGCTCAACAAGAGGAAGCCCATCTTTCTAGTCTGTATAGCAACTATAGTTTCACAAGTGCCCCAAAGCTCAGAGTTAAAGAATTTAAATTTATAACAGGTTTATATGGAAATTAATAGGCAATATACATAAGAGATGACTTTTTATTTACTAAAAATAAGAATACTTTGGTTACCTCTCTGTTGATAAATCCAAAAGTCATTTCTTAATAGTTACTTCTTAATGCTCTATTGTCAATATTAGAATGTTTTAGGTCTCAGACCTTGTAACTTCTCTCTATTTATATCCACTCAGGAGCACATCTAGTCTCAAGGTTTATCTCTTTTGACTTTCAAATCTATCCCAAACTATCTTCCTGAACTCCATACTCATACCCAAGTGCCTACTAGATATCTCCACTTGGAATGTCTGTTGAATATCTTAAACTTATATGTTCAAATCTTTACTTCAGATATCCCCTTTTCAAACTGCTCCACCACAGTTTTCCTCATCTCAGAAAGAAGCAGCTCCAATCATACAGACCCCAAGTTTCATTCATCCTCTCTCACATCCTATAGTCAATGGAGCCAGCCAATTGAGGTCAGAAAGGACTGAATTCATTGTGAAATGGCTGCATTTTCAAAACTATATGCATTCCAAACTAACCCACATCACTATAATTTTTCATCTAATTTATTATAACATATTTCTAACTGGTCTTAATACCTCTGCTTTCTGTCTTTGATCCCCTTTCAGTCTCTCCTCAACATAGCAATAGAAAAATCTTTTTTTTTTTTTTTTTTTTTTGTGGTACTGGGGGTTGAACCCAGGGCCTCGCGCCTGCATGCTTTGCCAGTGCTGGACCACTGAGGTGCGCCCCCAGCCCTTTTTTTTTTTTTTTTTTTTTTTTTTTTTTTTTTTTTTTTTTTTTTTTTTTTTTTTTTTTTTTTTTTTTTTTTTTTTTTTTTTACTTTTTTGCGACAGTGTCTCACTAAGTTACACAGACTGCCTCTGGCTTGAACTTGCAATCCTCTCTCCTTCACCTCCCGAGCTGCTGGGATTACAGGCGTGCGCCATCGTGCCCAGCTCAATAGAAAAATCTTGAAAATACCTAGGTCAATTCATATCATTTCACTTCTCAGAACCTTTAAACCACACTCTATTTCCCCCATAGTAACTGCCAAAGTGCTTTCAATGGTGGTCAGGGTCCTACATCAATATTCCCCTCCTCCCGACCCCCAGTTATCATTTGACCTTATTGCCAGCCTGCTGTGCTCCCCCTGCTCACTCCACTGCACCTACCTCAATTTGCTGATTCCAAAACACTAGCCAACCTTCTGCCTTAGAGCCTTTGCTCCAGCTGGTTTCTCTGCCTGGAAGGCTTTTGCCCCAAAGAGGTGAATGGCTCACTCTCATTTTCTTCAGTTCTTGAGTCAACTGTCAACTTCTCAGTGTGGCCTTCCATGGCTAGCTTACCTAAATTAAAACATCACATACATACATTCATACACATATTTCCTATTTCCATTCCTGCTTCACTTTACCCCTTACTGGCATTCTATATATTTGTACATAGTTATTTACTATCTTCTTGCCCTACTAGATTGTAAGTACCATAAGAACAAGATTTTTATTATTTCTTCTTGATGTAACCCAGATACCTAAAATAGTTCCTGGCATAGAACAGGCACTAAGTAAACATCTGATAAACAGGTGAATTTATATGCATTTGGATTGTTCTGTCATAGAAATATATGACCATAAAATAGGAAAAAAGACCATTGAAATAAGGACTGGCATAACCTATACATTGCCATAAGTAAGTTAACCTGGGAAGGCTTACTTGACCAGCCATAGATTAAGAAAAAGTAAATTTGGGGGTTACAAAATGCCTAGAAGAATTATAAATGTGATTTGAGAGAAGAAAACGGTGCTAGTGACAGAAAGACTGCTTCATATTTATTTTAAGAAACAGCACCTTTAGTTGACAAAGCATGAAAAAGGTTTTGAGTCAAATCGCACACATACTTCAAGAAGAGACATGACTTATAGTCTGAGTCTTGTGTCCTCCCCATTAAGTTGGTTAAAAATTTTACCTCTTGTTTGCATTAAACATCAATATTTTTATTAACAGCTTTTAAGCTCTTATAATTTTATTCATTTAAAAACTTGAATGAGTGTTTAAATAGTTTTGACAATAAATGTATAATGTTTATTGGTAGGTATAAGCTTACAGTTGCCTTTAACACATGTATTTGGAAATAGTATTAAATATAATTGAATTTTTGTTCTTCATAGAGCTTAAAGTTAGATAGTTCAAATTTGGAAGTGGGTGAAAATGTATAATAAATTGTTATTTTAATATAATGATTTGTAATAAAGATCATAAACAATTTTGGGAGGGTGAGGCAGTAAACATGGGTCACATCTGTGAGAGAAACCATAAGTTTTATATAGTAGTACCTCAAATCTTAAGAACTGAAGTAATTGGCTTGAGAAAATTTGTAAGATACTGTCCCATTAACCCTTTGCATCACAATTTGTAAATCTCAAAAAAACATTGGAATGTACTAAAAGAAAACAAATTTTGTATCTAGAATGGTGAAACTATACTACCAAAAATAATTTTTCCAACAATAAAAGTACATAAATTAGACATAGTAGGAAATTATATAGAATGTCCCCTTGAAATGACAATAACCTAGCTTGAGAATCCTGAAAAATTCCTTGCCCTCTTGAGTTACAAGGATACCTTAAGATGAGCCATCATGTCTGGGAGTGATGGTGCACACCTGTTGTCCCAGCACTTAGGAGGCGGAGGTGGGAGGATCAAGAGTTCAAGAGCACCTGGGCCACAGAGTGAGAGAGTGAGACTTTGGAGAAATAGCATCAGTATCTATTTGCCCATGTGGATTCCTAAGGGCCTGAGGTGAAGTGAACCCCACCTCCAAAATAAAAATCGAGGAACAAGCCTCAGTAGGCTTCTGATTTCTGTCCCCTTCCCAGAAGAAAACTGGGAATTTTTGGTCTAACAATTCTTTGCTGCCATTGGGATCAGTGATTCATTAAATCAGAAATGGAAAACCTTATGAGGGTTGCTATGAGTCGGACCTGATGTGATGGCACCTAACAACAATTTTATGCCTGCAGCGATAGCCCCCTAGCATCTGATATTGTCAGATCTCAGAAGCTAAGCAGGATCAGGCCTGGTTAGTGCTCGGATAGGAGACCACCTGGGAATATTGGTTGTTATAGGCCTACGAGAAGGACCTGGCCACCCTCTCCTGTAAAACAATTAGCCATTGAAAAGTCTATGAATGGCAGAGAAGCGCTGATAACAGTGCCAGTGCCAGGGATGTCAGTGTCAGGTAATGTTTCATCTGTTGTACATAGGATCGCTATGAAGGGACCCAACTCAATGGCACCTAACAACAACATCACCTTTTCACTATCTCTTACCTGTACAAAGTCCTCTTTTCCCTTCTGAATCAGCTGTAGTCATGATAATCTCTTTATTCACTCTGAACAATTTTACATCCTCTTGTTCCCATCTCATTTCATGCTTTGCAAAATCACAACCTTTATTAAATTCTTATGAAATTTTAAGTTAAATTGTTACTAACTCTACATCTACTGTGTGCTTTGCAGCTCGTTATAACTAAAGGAATGTGCATACTAGGCAAGGTTGCATCCACCTGTAATCCCAGCATTCAGGAGGCTAAGGCAGGAGAACTGGGAGTTCCAACCCTGCATGGATTATACAGTAAGACTGCCAGTCAAAAAATAAAAATTAAAAGAAAAAGAAAAAGAAACAAAGTACATTCAGTCCTGTGGTCAGATCTCCATCCTTCCTTCCTTTCCTCAGTACTGGAGATTGAACCTAGGGCCTTGTGCATGCTAGGCATGTGTTCTAACATAGAGTTATATATGCAGTCCCTATCACTCTTTAAATTTATAACTATGAACTTCAAATGGACAATCACACTGTGTTTTTAATCTATCATTTTCCACTAACCTTATGGTTAAGACTTTCTCTTACCATCTTATTTAAAAGAGCAACAGGGCCTGGGGTTAGCTCAAAGATATAGATTTGTTTGGGATCCCAGGCTGCATTTGGTTTTTCTGCATTAAATCCTGCCACAAGGGGGAGCGAAGAATGCCCCAGGTACTTTCCTTTCTCAAGACTATATTCAAAGAGGTAACATGGTGACTCAATACCTCAGCCTGTTGCTCAAGTCCTGTTGATGTGACATGATTTCTCCCAAAGAATGTGTGTCCACTCATAATATTTACACATAATGATGTTTGATGGAAATTTATGCCACTTATTAGAAATGGTAAACATTTTCCATTAGAAGTCACTTATTATAGAAAAATACAAAAACAAAACATTCAGAACATGTTCATATTAGAAGCTGTGTTAATAGATCCAGTTCCCACCAGACCCCTTTGACATCCATTTCCTCAGATCTGTGAGTGAAAGGAATGACATGTCTGGTATGTCCTTGGATGGGAGACTACGTGGATGTACTGGATCACTTATTGAGAGAAGGAGTTTGAAGCTTACTCCAGTCAGAATCAGCCCATAGAAAACCCTATGAATCTCATTGAACCACTGACAGTTTTGTTGGGTATGGCACAGTGTTTTGTACTGTACCCATCTTTAGAAACTGGGGTCACTATGGTTCTGATCCAAGGATGGCAGTTCAGAGAAGGAATAATAATGGGTACCAAAGTGATCCACCATGTTCTTCTCTCTAGAGTGTCTTATCTGGAAGCTCAGGATATACGGGGCCCATGGGTAACTATGATACATTCTGCAATACATGTGCCATGAGTTTCAGCATCAGAGCCACTTGGATCTCCCAAAGCACAGGCTGACTGAAAGGTGGGGTTATTCATATTGTAATGCATTCATTTTCTCTCCCTGAAATTGTCCTTTTCAAGCATGCATTTGTTCAATTCCCTCCCCAGTGCATGAAAGAAAAACTTCCCACGATGCTGTAGCTTATCATTTGGCCTCCTGACACATGTCCTCATCTAACACTTGTTCTCAACTTTAATATCTGCGCAGGGTGAAAGAAAACAATCATAGGAAAATCTTGAATTCTAATCGTTAGGCCTAAGACTTAACAATTTGAAAACAAGCTGTTTGGGATTCCAGGCTGCATTTGTTTTTTCTGCATTAAATCCTGCAATGTGGGGGTGGGAGGGATGCCCCAGGTTCTTCCCTTTCTCAAGACTATTTTCAAAGAAGTAATATGATTATTCAGTACCTCAGCCTGTTACTCAAGTCCTATAGATGTGTCATGACTTCTCTCACAGAATGTGTGTTCCTTTCATAATATTTGCACATAATGATGTTCAATGGAGTGTTATGCCACTTGTTAGAAATTGTCATCATTTTCCATTAGAAGTCAATGATTATTGAAAAATACAAACACAGCAAGTTCAGAACATGTTCATATTAGAAGCTGCATTAATGGATATGGTTCCCACCAGACCCCTTGACATTCATTAACTCAGATATGTGGGTTAAAAGAATGACATGTGTGGTATGTCCTTGCATGTGAGACCACGTGGGTGTACATGGTCTCTTGTCGATAGAAGGAATCTGAAGTTTACTCATGTCAGAATCAGTCATAGAAAATCTTATGAATCTCATTGAGCCACTGACAAGTTTGCCAGGAAGGGAGCAGGGTTTTGTACTATACCCTTCTCTTGATCCTAGGGTGACTATGGTTCTGATCCCACAATGGCATTTCTGACAAAGAATAATAGTTTCTGAAGTGATTCACCTTGTTCTTCACCGTAAAGTGTCTTCTCTGGAAGCTGAGGAGGAAGGGAGCCCCATGGGTACATGTGATACATTTTGAAATACAGGTGCCATGATTTCAATCATCAGAGCCACTTGGATCCCCCACAACACAGGCTGACCAAAGATGTGGTTAGTCATATTGTAATGCATGCATTTTATCCCATTGAAATTGTGCATTTTGAGCATGTGGTTATTCAATTCCCTCTCCAGTCTGTGAAGGAAAAACTTCCCATGATGCTACAGCGTATGATTTTGCCTCCTGACACAGGCCCACGTCCAACTCTTATTCTCTACTTTATCCTTGGGTAGGGAGAATGAAAACAACCCTAGGAAAATCTTGATTTGGAATTGTTAGGTCTAAGAAGTGGAATTCAAAATCTTAAACCTAATATTCCAATCTAAATTGTTTGGGATTCCGGGCTGCATTTGGTTTTTCACTGTTAAATCCTGCCAGAAAGGGGTGCCAGGGAATGAAGGAGGTACATGACTTTCTCAAGGCTATGTTCAAAGAAGTAACATGGCAACTCAGTATCTCGGCCTGTTACTCTAGTCCTGATGACATGATGTGGTTTCTCCTACAGGATGTGTACTCCATTCATATTTGCATGTAATGATGTCTAATAGAATGTCATGACACTTATTAAAAATAATCAACATTTGCCATTAGAAGTTATTGATAATTGAAAAATAATACAGCTTATCATTTGGCCCCCAACCACGTTTATGTCCAACTCTTATTCTTGACTTTAAACATGGGCAGGGTGAAAGAAAATAATCCTAGGAAAATCTTGGAATACAATTCTGAGGTCTAAGAATTTGGATTCAAACTGTTTGGGATTCCAGGATGCATTTGGTTTTTCTGCATTGAATTCTGACAACAGGGTGCCATAGAATGCCCCAGGTACATGCATTTCTCGAGACTATTTTCAAAGAAGTAACATGGCAACTCAATATCTCAGCCTGTTACTCTACTCCTGTTGATGTGATGTAATTTCTACCACAAAATGTGTGCTCCATTCATACTTGCATGTAATCATGTCAATGCAATGTTATGCCACTTATTAGAAATAGTGAATATTTTCCATTAGAAGTCATTGATTATTGAAAAATATAAACATAAATGGTTTAGAATATGTTCATACTAGAAGCTCTGTTAATGGTTACAGTTCCCATCAGAACCTTTGAGACACATTTCCTCAGATGTGTGAGTTGAAGGAATGACATGTCTGCTATGTCCTTGCTTGTGAGATTGTGTGGACATACTGGGTCCCTGCTTGAGAGAAAGAATGCAAGGCTTACTCCAGTCAGAATCAGCTATAGAAAACCCTATGAATCTCATTGAAACACTGACAATTTTGCCAGGCATGGCACATGTGTTCATACTATACCTTCTTCTTTTACCTAGGGTCACTATGCTTCTGATCCCAGGATGGCAGGTCAAAGAAAGTGCAGTAATGGTTTCTATAGTGCTCAGCCCTTGAGTTCTCCTTGAGTGTTTTATCTGGAAGCTCAGGGGGAATGGAGCCCCATGGGTGACTCTGATACATTCTGAAATACAAGTGCCATGATTTTCATCATCAGAGCCGCTTAGAACCCCCCACAGCACAGGCTGACCGGAAAGGTGGGGTATTCATATTGTAATGCATTGGGTCTCTCCTGCTGAAATTGTGGTTTTGAGCATGTGGTTGTTCAATTCCCTCTTCAATCCCTGAAGGAAATTCTCCCCATAACAATATAGCTCATCATTTGGCCCCTGACCACATGTTTACATCTAAGTCTTATTATTAACTTTATACCTGCACAGGATGACAGAAAACAATCCTAGGAAAATATTGCTTTCAAGTTGTTTGGGATTCCAGGCTGCATTTGGTTTTTCTGCATTCGATCCTGCCACCAGGGGGTGCTGGGGAATGCCCTAGGTATTTGCCTTTCTCAAGACTAAGTTCAAAGAAGTAACATGGCAACTCAATATCTCAGCCTGTTACTTTAGTCCTGTTGATGTGACATGATTTCTCCCACAGAATGTGCTCCATTCATAGGACTTGCATGTAATGATGTTCATTGGAATGTTATGCCACTTATTAGTAATTTTCAAGATTTTCCATTAGAAGTCATTGATTGAAAAATACAAACACAAAAATTTCCAAATATGTTCATATTAGAAGGTATGTTAATGAATACAGTACCCTTTGACATCCTTTTCCTCAGATCTGCGAGTTGAAGGAATGGCATATCTGGTATGTCCTTGTATGTGAGACCATCTGTGCATACTGGGTATGTCTTTGAGAGAAAGAGTGCCAGGCTTACTCCAGTCAGAATCAACCATAGAAAACACTATGAATCTCACTGAGCCACTGACAAGTATGCTGAGCTTAGCACAAGGTTTTGTACTATACCCTTCTCCTGAACTAAGGGTCACTATAGTTCTAATCCCAGGATGGCAGTTCAGAGAAAGAATAATGATGGTTTCTAAAGTGATCTGCCATGTACCTCTCCCTGGAATGTCTCATCTGGAAGTTCAGGAGGAACAGAACCCCATAGGCCTCATGCGTGCTTTGCAAGTACTTTACCACTGAGCAGCTCCTTCAACCCATTTTTTTACTCTTTTATCTTACTAAGTTACTCAGGTGCCTCTGGCCTCAAACTTGCAATCTTCCTGCCTCTGCTTTCTGAGTCACTAGGATTACAGGTGTGTGCCACCACACCTGGTCTTATAAATGTTTCTAACAATTTATGTTTTTATGAGAACCATTTTTCCCCAAGCAGTCCAGTAAACTTGTCTTTCAGGTTATTTGGTATTTTATTTTGTTTGTCAGAGAGCTACTCAGAATTATTACCTTACTCAACTATTCAAAACCCTCCTGTGGCCTCCAACTCATCCAGAGATACCAATGCCAAGTCTGAACTTCCACCATAGCCTACACCAAAATGACATCTCCATCACCTCTCTGATCTTCTAATGTTCTACCCTCTTACTGTGCTCCACTGGCCTCCTTGCTGTTGTTCAATCACTTCAAACATTTCCCACCATCAGGATTTTGTACCTTCTATTCCCTTGCCTTGAAATACCCTTGCCCACCAAATGTCAACATAGTTTGCTCCTTCACATCTTTCAGGTTTCTTATGGAGAAACCTTCTTCAACAACCTTATCTGAAGTGGAGTGCACACACCTTTTTGATAGTCATTCTTAATTCCCCCTCCTACTTTGTTCCTCTTCACTGAATTCATCATCATATTTTATAATTATCCAGTTATTGTTTGTTTTCCCCTTTTCAATGTAAATGCCATTGAGATCAGGAACTTTGCTTGGTTCTCTGCTGTATCTCAAACACAGAGCAGCACTCAATAATTACTTTCATGTTAAATGAATGCATGCTGGGATAAAACAGATATGACTTGAAAAAATGTGTCAGGTCATAAATTTTAGCTGAAGTAAGTCGCAATTTGTAGTTATGTTTTTTGCGCTATTTTTTCCTAATGAATTAAAAACAGAGAATTCATAGATTCAGTAAAGATTGATGAAAATTTAGTACATTGAGGGGATTGTTTTGAAGTTTCCAAAAATATTAAGAAGATTCATACCAAGAACATAATGTTAAAAATGATGTTTTGTGGCCACTAGGTGGCAGAATATGCACACATAATTTGCCAATGGCTGCTTCCTTTTTCACTTTTTGGGAACTCAAATACTGATCTCATATTTGAAGAGTACTTAATAATAAATATTTTCACAATATCTCATGATGCTTCTGTGAAGTAGGGAAGACAGGGTTTTTAAAAATGTGTTCCCTTTTTAAAACAAGCTCTGAATTTATGAGACTTGACCAAGAGAATCAACTGTGGACTAGAACTGGGGCCTATGAGCCCAGCCTGCTGGTCCAGGGCTTTTTTCTCAGCCCACTCAAAGAAGAGAAAGTGAATTTCCTGGAAACTTGATGTCACTTCTAAGCTTGCCTTAATAACATTGTTTGAACATATATTCTTTTCTAGCTTTTGAAAAATAAACCATAAAAGCATTCCAACCTTTTGATTTGGGATGGGTCCTTAAATACATCTCTTTTTGAGTCCCCCCAAACATTATGCCTTAACAGCAAGAAAACAAAAATCCTTACAAATGGGTCAGTATGCAACTTCATGACACATGGAGAAAAGATCGAGATAGTCTAAGATTTTGCTTTACTTGGTTCTATAATCAATACCCACAGAAGTAGCAGTGAAGAAATCAAAAGATGCATTGCCTTTGGAAAAGTTGTTGCAAAAGACCTCTTTAAAGTGTCAAAAAGTAAAGATGCCACATTGAAGATGAAGGTGCACCTGACTCATGCCACAATATTTTCAGTTGTATCATATGGTCGTGAAAGCTGGACATTAAATAACAGAGACAGGAGAAGAATTGATGCTTTGGAATGATGCTACTGGAGAATAATATTGAATATACCATGGACTGCCAAAAGAACCGACAGATCTGTCCTAAAAGAAGTGTAACCAGAGTGTTCCTTGGAAGCAAGGATGGCTAGACTGTGTCTTATATATTTTGGACATGTTTTCAGGAGGGACCAATCCCTGGAGAAAGACATCATGTTTGGGAGAGTGGCTGGTCAATGAAAAAAAGAAAGATGCTCAACTAGATGGATTGACACAGTGGCTTCAACAATGGACTTAGACATAAAAAAGATTGTGTGCCTGGCACAGAGTCAGGAAGTGTTTTGTCATGTTGTTCATAGGGTCTCTATGAGTCAGACCCAATTTGACAGCACTAACAACAAACTTCCAAATATATTTAGAGGTATAAATAAGTTATGAAGCCTCTAAACTATGTCAGCAGACATTCTTTGGGAGTAGCAAGGTGCTTTGTCACACGATACAGTGTATCTGAAATTTCTACCTCTTAAATGGTTGCATGCTTTGGGATATATTTTCTGTGAAGAACCTGGGTATATGACTCACATTAGCATTAATGGAAATTGCACACACAATGATGTTTGGATGGATCTGGAAGGATACTAGAGTGGAATAGCAGAAAAACCTACATGTAAAAACTATCACTTAAGTTCATGAAATACTGCTGTTATATTGTATAAGTTTCCTATAAGCAACCAATTAGGTATCTTTTTAGAACAAGTTTCTACTGTCAGAAATGTGATGCATCAAGGTTCACATCATTGATTGTGCTGGCTGCAGAGGCTGATTTCTTAGGCATGATCCTAGCTTATCTACTTATGGTTTGTGTGATCTTCAGCAAGTGATGAAACCTCTCTGACCTTTCCTCACATATAAAGTTAATATGATAATCTCTCTTTCATATAATTGGTACAAAGATGAAATGAGATAATGGATGCAATAGAGGTTTAGAATCTAAAATCTCTATATGCAAGGTGATTGTTATTATTACAGAGATCAGGAGAAAACTTGGTTGATTTTCAGCTGAAGAACCTGGGCTTTATCCTTACTAGCTATTAACCTTGGGTTACTTTATTTGTATTGCTGAACCTCAATTTTCTTGGTGGTGAAAAAAAAATGAAGTAATCAGCAAGCCTTATTTATTTATTTATTTATATTCTGGAGATCAAACCCAGGGCCTACTACATGCCACTGATCTATACTCCAGCCCCCTACTGAGTACTTTCTCTGGACTAAACACTTCTGTTGTTGTTGTTGTTGTTGTTGTTGTTGTTAGGTGCCGTCGAGTCGGTATCCAACTCATAGCGACCCTCATGGGGTTTTCAATGGCTGACTGTTTCGGGATTGCCTTGGGAGTGGATTGCCAGGTCCTTCTCCCATTTTTGCAGTGCTGGGAATTGAACTCGGGACCTCAGAGACTGCAGCGCAGCGCTCTACCAATTGAGCTAAATCCCAGCCCAAACACTTCTATAGGTTCCCAATATAATAACCAACTTAATCTTTATACTAATTTCAGAAGTGGATTAGTTGAAATTGATTTCACAATTAAAATCTTGGCATTGAGAGCTAGAAGAGCTTTAAAATAATATGGCTTAACCTCTTTATTTTATATACCAGGGAAGTAAACTTGGAGGTGAGATGTGCTTGAGGGCATGTAGTTAATTGTGGGAAGAACAAAGACTTGAATACAACCAGTGGATGGTTTCCAGAATATTCCCTTGTCTCAGTTCCTCTAACTTTAGGTCCAAAGTGTCAGAGAGTTACTTTTCTGGCTTTGAACCCCCTTGGAGGGGTGAGAATCACCTAAGTCAGTGGATTTGGAATACACAGCAGCTTAGAGCAGAAAGGTGGGAGAGAGTAATGTGGGTAGAGATGATGAAGGAGGGCTTCATAGAGGAGGAAGGGTTTGAACTGGGTGCAGAAAAACTAGGATGGAGAAACCAAAGCAGGGAATGGACATTCTAGAAAGACAAAAATGAATAAATCAAAGAGCTGAGAGGCAGACAGTTTGTAGGAGTTCAAATTTCACATTAAGGGCAGGTGGCAAAAGACACAGGGTCAGTGTTTGGCTAGATGTAAAGGCCAGGGACCTCAAGTCCCAGTCAAGGTTTGCTCTTCATTCTGTGTTACTGGGAACCATTAATTAATTCACTCGTTGTTTAACAAATGTGTGTTGGGTTGCTACACTGTGCTCAGCTAAGTACTGAAGTATAGGGCTAAACAAAAGAGATTTGATTTCTACTATATGGGAGTTCAGTGTATTATGGAGAAATGATGATAAAATGGTAAATCAGCTAAAAATTGAGAAATGCCATGCAGGTCATGGACAGAAAGTCATGTGGGAGAGTAGAGGAGAATACCTTCCTGCGTGGGGCAGCCAGGCACAGCCGTTTTGAGCAATTGCTCTATTAAGAGCAGCAGGAACTAGGAAAAGATTGTGACATGAGCTGGGGAAAGCTAGATTTTTTTCTAAGTACAACAGGAGTTCTAAGTGCATTTGAGCTGTTTAAAGCAGGGTATATGATGGTTAGCCTTCATTGTCAACTTGAATAGATTGAAATTCCTGTGATCTGTCTGTGGAGGTATCTCCAAAGAGGACTGAGAGTAATAGGGTTACTATGAGTCGGACTCGACTCAGCACCTAACAACAAGAAGACATGCTAAATTCATGCTCTACTGCTGAGCTACACCCCAAAGCCCAAGATTTATTCTTAGAATAAGAAAAGATGTGGCCCAAAGAGGTCTATCAGTAACAGAGGAACAGACCTATTCCATGAATGTGGTGCGATCCAGGGGTGGGGGTCCAAAAAGAAGAAGTTAGAGAGAAGGGGGAAGCCAGCACACTTGTGGCCCCAGCTAGGGCCACAAAACTGCATAGGAGCAGAGCTTGTGCCTGTAACTGCTACAGCCTGTGGATCTCAGACTACAATTTCCTCAGCTTCAATGTTGATTCAACACCAAACCAGAAGCTTCCAGACCTTAAGGAGAGGCAGAGACTTTTTAGGTTTCCAGCACTTTGGACTGAGTGGCTACCAGCGTCTGCAGGTGCCATTTGGAATTACCCCATTCTTCTATCTAAGCCAATCCAATAAGTCCCATTTTATAGTGTGTGTGTGTGTGTGTGTGTGTGTGTGTGTGTGTGTGTGTGTGTGTGTGTGTGTGTTCCATTGCTTCTGTTTCTCTGGAGAACCCTGAGTGCTACATGGTCTGATGATTATTTTTAAAAGGCACTCTTTACTGCTGCATAGGGAATGAATTCCAAGAGTAGAAGCAGGGAGACCATTGCTGTTAGAAGGTTATGATAGAAGTACTCAAGAAAGACAAAGGTCCCTTGAATTAGGGTCATAGCAATGGAGTGACAAGCCACAGTATCTGCATAGTAATGAAGATAGGTGGACTTGACAGATGGGAGGTACAGTTTGAAGGTAAGTTCTCCATGACTTGTGCATGAGCTCGCTATGAGAGGTAATGGAGAGTGTGGTGAGTTGAATGGTGCTCCCCTAAAAGATATGTCTGTGGCTTAATCCCTGGAGACTGTGAATTTGACCTTACTTGGGAAAAGGGCCTTTGCAGGTATAATTAACAATCTCTAAATTAGATCATCCTGGATTATTCAGGTGGGTCCTAAATCTAATAAATATCCTTCTAAGAGATACAAAGGAGAGAGGCAGACAAAATCAGAGAAGATTATGTGACAATGAAGGCAGAAACCAGAGTGATACAACCACAGGAAACTCCTGGAGCCACCAGAAACCAGAGAATTGGGAAGGATTCTCCACTAGAGCCTTCAGAAGGAGTGTAGCCCTGGACACACCTCACTTTCAGATTTTGGCCTTTAAGTTGGTAAACAAAACAAAACAAAACAAAACAAAAACATAACTTTCTGATGTTTTCAGCCACTCAGTTTGTGGTAATTTGTTGCCTCAGCCACAGGAAACTAAAACAGAGAGAGGCTAGGGTGACTCCCCTCAGGTTTCTGGGTGTTTGGTGTTGTCACATACTGAGCTGGGAATCCTGAGTTCCTAGGATAGAGGGGAAATTGAGAGTTCTAGTTTGGGCATATTAATCTTCAGTGTTTCTGAGATATCCAAGCAGAGAAGGATGATGAAGAGCTGAATGGAAGAGTCTGAACCTCAATGGAGGGGTGAGAAAGGAAGATATAAACTAGGTATTGTCAGTGCACAAGTTACACTTAAGCCATAGAAACCAACACATTCATGTATCACTTAGATAAAGAGTATACAGCCATGGAAAATTTGAGAACAGTGACAGGTGCTATTTCATTCCATCTTTTTTTTTTTTTTAACTTTCTTATGTATACTTTCTCCATGTTATCTAATATGCAAATTACAGGAAGAACATGTCCAACAGAGAAAGCAGTATAATTTCAGGGCAGAATAGTGCTATTCTTCTTTTCCAAATACTTTTTCCATCTATTCACTGATGCCAGCCCTACAATATCTAGAGATTCATGTCCTTTAGATATTAAAGCATAAATATTCTTCGGGAGAAGTTGTTCACAAACCTTTTCTTTACATCTTGGTGAGGCTTTGTTAATCCAATGCAGCACTTTCCTTAGAGTGAGTTGTGATGCAGCGAGTGACAGGGTGTGAGAGAATGAAAACAAGAATCTTGGGACATCAGCTGGGCAGGCTGAGTAGAAAAGACCCATCAAGAGAACTTCGGACGCTAAAGCTAGACCATCTTGGCTTCACAGCTTTGCATAGGAGAGAACAGGAGCCTAGAGGAAGATTCTTCATCACTGCTATATCTGGAAAAGTCACCAAACTTCCCTATTCTGGGGGTGTAGCTCCATGGCAGAGTGCCTGCCTACCCTGTCTGACATCCTGGCTTTGTCCCCAGCATGGCAAACAAACACAAACAACAACAATAACAACAAAACCCTTCCTTCTCTCTCTCCCCTGCTGTAACTCTGATAGAGTCTGAGCTGACACACCCTTCTTTGGAATGAGAAGACAAATGGAAGTAACATCAATGACATGCAATGGATGGCTTTACAATATGATCAGAAGAAATCTATTGGCCAGACTTCTCTATTTTTCTAAGGGTTGTTCTGAAGGTTCTGCCTCCTCCCAGGTGATGGTTACTTTCACTGGCCTGCCAGTGTTATCTCCTCTGTCTCCACTGCTACCATCACCAGTCTGGCACTAGCCCACTGTGACTGCAACAGATGCCCATAGCAGCCAGATTTCCGCACATCCCTCCACCTGCCCCATGCCCTTCTGCTTGCTCTGAGGATGATGCAAGTACTCTGCATACCTTTCAGTGTCTTCCCACTGGTCTTTGCATAAAAAACCTAACTAGTCTAACTATTGCCCTATATTTCCAGCTTTGCTCTCTCAAACCAGCTGCACTGATAGCCATTCAGTTTCTCCAGTTCCACAAATCCTCTCCTCACTGCTTCCTTTTTCTAGAGTGTGTTCCCTATCTTTCATTAGGGAAGCGGTCCTGAACTCTTTCCTGCCCCATAATATCAAATCCCACTATTTTCAGCCTTATGGCACCACATACCTATTCTGCCTAGTCCTTATGTGAGTTATAAATATTCCTATACAGGATTTCAAGATTTCCTTTCTCTCTGAGAAAAAGGAATTTTTGATTTAATACTATATATATATATATATATATATATATATATATATATATGTATGTATATATATGGTGTATATATACATACATACACACACACACGCACACACACACACACACACACATATATAGTTATTGGTTGGGCTGGGATTTAGCTCAGTTGGTAGAGCGCCAGTGTGCAGTCCCTGAGGTCCCTGGTTCGATTCCCAGAATCCCAAAAATGGGAGAAGGACATGGCAATCCACTCCCAAGGCAATCCCGAAACAATCAGCCATTGAAAACCCTATGAGGGTTGCTATGAGTTGGACACAACTCGGTGGCACCTAACAACAACAACAACAACATTGTTGTTGGTTGGTAGGTGCTGTTGAATCCTATCTGACTCATAGTGACCTTCATAGGATTTTCAATGGCTGATTGTTTCAGGAAAGCCTTGGGAGTGGATTGCCATGTCCTGCTCCCATTTTTGCGATGCTGGGAATTGAACCAGGGACCTCAGGGACTGCACATTGGCGTTCTGCCAACTGAGCTAAATCCCAGCATATATATACACACACACGCACACACACACACATATATCTATACACACATATACATATGTATATATACATATATATACATATATACACACATATACATATGTGTGTGTATATATATATGTATATGTGTGTATATATATATATATATATATATACATACATATATGGCATATAGAATGTCTATATGCACACAACTTAATAATGTAGACTAATTATTTGAAAATGTAGGGTCAACCTGAAAGAAGCCTGCAGCTATAGCACTGTGGTTTCTGATCCTGTCAGATCTTGGAAGCTAAGTAGGGTCTAGCCTGATTAGTACTTGGATGGGAGACTGCCTGGGAACATCAGGTGCTATGGGCTTGAGAGAAGGACCTAGCAGCCCACTTCCAAAATCAGCCTTTGAAAACCCTGTGAATAGCACGGAAGCACTAACAATACTGTTTGGCCTGTTGTACGTAGGGTCACTATGAGTTGGATAGGGACTCAGCGGCACCTAAGAACAATAACAACAACCTGAAAGAAGAAAGAGTATGAAATTTGAACTCAATCACTTTAAATAAAAAAACATAGGGTCAAACTTGGCAAAATTATGCAAACTTAGGGAAAAAGTAATATATCTCAAATGTAGTTCAAATGTTTCTTCCAAATAGTACATCTCTGAAACATGGCTCTAGTCTGTGGAGTGATGAAAATATGGTGTACATCTGTACATTTGTTTTCTCATGGTTTGTGTTTAATTATCCACACACACAAAAAATTCACAAAATGTTTTATGTTCTTCTCTTTTAACTGCCAAAACTGGAACTTCTAAGGCTTTGACAGAATTGGTTGCTATCCCTTTGAAAGTTTTATTAAATAGACAGAGTATGTTTCTAATCTTTTATGTTATGATCACCCAAATTTATTTTCTGTGATTCATTCGTACTTTATCCTACCATAGTTTAAGTAAACAAAGTCAGCAGTTTTTACCTTGTAAAATATATTGGACTTTATTTTTTTAAATATAGTGCAATGATAATTAATGAACCAACTAAGTATTAAATCAAAGATTTACTTTCTCAGAGAGAAAGGAAGTCTTAAAGCCCTGTTAGAGATTAGTATCTACATGGATTTTAATGTAAATATCAGAAACATTCCACTGCCAACATATTTCTTTCCTCTAAAGAAATTCTGTGTGAGCATATTGTATTTTCTATGTATTTGTATATGTAGAAAATGAAAGTGCTTAGTTTGTGTCTCAATTGATACTTTGAGTCAGCAATTGGAACTTATAAGACAGTTTTTAGCAATCAGAGAGCTTTTTAAAATAAAAGTGTTCACAAGAAAACATGGAATACTTAGAATTGCTAACCTAGTATCATTATTGTCTTTGTTATTCATATTTTTTCAAAGCTTCATTCTTGATTGGCAGACCTCATTGAGGTCTATTTAGTGTTTGGAGAATAAATAACTGGCTATGTATTTGTAATTACCTGAACAGGAAAACAAGATGCCATGTATTCTAGATGAATATATAAGAAGGGTATGTCTCAAACAAAATAGAATTCTTAGATTAATAACCTTTTTGTTTTTGGTTTTGTGGTACTACGGGGCTGAACTTGGGGGCTTGCACATACTACGTGAGTACTTTATTGCTGAGCTGTGCCTTCAGCCCATTTTTAATTTTTTATCTTGAGACAGAGTCTTGGTAATTTTGCAGGCTGCCTGTGGCCTCCAACTTGTAATATTCCTGCCTTTACCTCCTGAGTTGCTGGGATCACAGGCATATGCCATTATGCCCAGCCATTAACACTCAAACTAGATATAATTAAGGTAGTTTTAGTGCAATGCCAAAGCAGAAGGTAGTTCTATAAAAATAAAGGTCAAAACATTTGTTTGACATAGGTAATATCTTTTTAAAAATGAAGTTTACTTTTTAGTTATTTTTATCCTGTAGAATCTAAGCCTCAGATTTTTGTTTCTTATTGTTGTTAAAATTGTACTGTAAACTGTACATAAATAACTTTATAAAATAAGCAAAAACCCAGGGATTTAACTGTTATCAGATTTAATACAGATATAGATCCTCTGTCCTAACAGACATTTAAGGATCAAAGAGAATGCCTAGAAATAAAAAGCTAACAACGTGTAAATATCAAGAGATATGAAATATGAGCCCCAAAAGCATGTCATAAAGAACAATTTTCTGTCATTCTTTTTTTCCTCCATAGTGCTGGGGATTGAACATATGGTCTTGAGCATGCTAGGCAAGTACTCTATCACTGAGCTACACCCTCAGCCCTTCATCATTCTAGTCACTAATTGGGCAAGTATTTAGGACTCTCACATTGTTTGAAGTGTTGAGGATACAGAGGTAAACTAAGAGATCAAAATATCAGCCATGGGAAGTTCCTATACTGATAGGTGGAAGAAAAATAAGTAAAATGATTAACATTTAACCACATCTTTTCTTATTCTAAGAATAAATCTTGGGCTTTGGGGTGTAGCTCCGTAGTAGAGAATGAGTTTAGCATGACTTGTTGTTGTTAAGTGCTGAGCCGAGTCCGACACATAGCGACGTTATTTATAGCATATCAAACACTCTTCCATTCTGTACCAGGCACATGATCTTATTTATATTTAAGTCCATTGTTGCAAAAATTGTGTCAATCCATCTGGTGGAGGGTTTTCCTTTTTTTGTTGTTGTTGACCTGCCACTCTCCCAAACATGATGTCTTTCTCCAGGGATTGGTCTCTCCTGACTACATGTCCAAAATATGTAAGATGCAGTCTGGCCATTCTTACTTCCAAGGAGCATTCTGGTTGCACTTCTACGACAGATCGGTTGGTTCTTTTGGCAGTCTATGGTATATTCAATAGCCATCTCCAGCACCATAATTCAAAAGCATCAATTCTTCTCCTGTCTCCCTTGTTCAATGTCCAGCTTTCACAACCACATGATGTGACTGAAAATGTCATGGCATGAGTCAGACGCACCTTTGTCTTCAATGTGACATCTTTGCCTTTCAATACTCTAAAGAGATCTTTTGCCACAGCCTTTCCTAGAGCAATGCATCTTTTGATTTCTTGACTGCTGCTTCCACGGGTGTTGATTATAGAGCCAAGCAAAGCAAAATCGTGGACAACCTCAATCTTTTCTCCATTTATTGTGACGTTGCATATTGGTGCAGTCATAGGATTTTTGTTTTGTCAATATTTAGTCACAACCCATGTTGAAGGCTGTGATCTTTGAACTTCATCAGTAAATGTTTTAAATCTTCTTCACTTTCAGTAAGCAGAGTTGTGTCATCTGCATAATGCAGGTTGTTAATGAGTCTTCCTCCAATCCTAATGCCATGTTCTTCCTTATAAAGTCCAGCTTCTCGGATTATTTGCTCAGCGTATAAATTGAAGAGATATGGTGAAAGTGGGCTGGGATTTAGCTCAGTTGGTAGAGCGCTGCGCTGCAGTCTCTGAGGTCCCCGAGTTCAATTCCCAGCACCACAAAAATGGGAGAAGGACCTGGCAATCCACTCCCAAGGCAATCCTGAAACAGTCAGCCATTGAAAACCCTATGAAGGTCACTATGAGTCAGATACTGACTCGACGGCACCTAACAACAACAACAATGGTGGAAGAATACAGCCCTGATGCACACCTTTCTCAAATTTAAACCAGGCTGTGATTCCTTGTTCTATTTGAACAACTGCCTCCTGGTTCACATACAGATTCCTCATGAGTACAGTTAGGTGCTCTGGTATTCCCATTTTCCGAAGTGTTATCCATAATTTGTTATTATCCACATAGTCAAATGCCTTTGCACAGTCAATAAAACATAGACAGACATCTTTCTGATATTCTCTGCTTTGGGCTAGTATCCACCTGACATTAGCAATGATGTCCCTGGTTCCCTGCCCTCTTCTGAATCCCACTTGATTTTCCAGTAATTCCGTGTCTGTATACTGCTGAAGTCACTTTTGAATGACCTGTAGTAAAATTTTGCTTGTGTGTGATATTAATAATATTGTCTGATAGTTTCCACATTTAATTGGATCGCTTTTTTTTGGGAATAGGCACAAATATGGATCTCTTCCAGTCAGTTGGCCAAGTAGCTGTTTTCCAAACCTTTTGGCATAAATATGTCAACACCTCCAGAGCTGCATCTGTTTGTTAAAACATCTCTTTTGGTATCCCATCAATTCCTGGAGCCTTGTGTTTCGCCAGTTCTTTCAAAGCAGCTTCCACTTCATCCTTCAATACCATTGGTTCCTCCTCATATGCAACCTCTTGGAATGGTTGGTCATCTACCAATTCTCTTTTGTATAATGACTCTGTGTATTCCTTCCATCTTCTTTTGATGTTTTCTGCAACATTTAACATTTTCCCTGTAGAATCTTTCACTACTGCCACTCGAGGCTTGAATTTTTTCTTCACTTCCTTAAGCTTGCGAAACACAGATTGTGTTCTTCCCTTTTGGTTTTTTGCCTCCAGCTCTTTGCACATATCATTATAGTATTTGTTTTTGTCTTCTTGAGCTGCCTTTTGACATCTTCTGTTTAGATCCTTAACTTCATCATGTCTTCCTTTTACTTTAGCTGCTCGATGTTCATGTGCAAGTTACAGTGTCTCTTTTCACATGTAATTTGGTCTTTTCTTTTTTTCTTGTCTTTTTAAGAACTTTTTGCTTCCTTCTTGAATGATATCTTTTATGTCATGCCACAAATTGTCTGGTCTCATCATTTTTGTTTAATGCATTAAATCTATTCTTGAGGTGGTCTCTGAACTCAGGTGGGATATACTCAAGGTCACACCTTGGCTCCCGTACACTTGTTCTAATTTTCTTCAGCTTCAATTTGAACTTGCATATGAGAAGTTGATGATCTGATCCACAGTCAGCACCTCGTATTGTTTTGACATTTGATATAGAGCTTTTCTATTGTCTCTTTCCACATATATAGTCAATTTGATTCTTGTGTGTTCCATCTGGTGAAGTCCATGTGTATAGTCTACATTTATGTTGTTGAGAAAATTTATTTGCAATGAAAAGGTCATTGGTCTGACAAAATTCAATCATGCAATCTCTAGCTTCCTTTCTGTCACCAAGACCATATTTTCCAACTACTGAAACTTCTTTGTTTCTAACCTTGGCATTCCAGTCACCAGTGATTATTAGTACATCCTGATTGCATGTTTGATCTATTTCAGATTTTAGAAGCTGGTTAAAAATCTTCCCTTTCTTCATTTCTGGCCTTAGTGGTGGGTGCATAAATTTGAATAATAGTCATATTATCTGGTCTTCCTTGTAGATGTGTGGATACTATTCTATCACTGACAACATTGTATTTCAGGACAGATCTTGAAATGTCTTTTTAATGATGAATGCAACCTCATTTTTCTTTAGTTTATCATTCCTATAGCATAGTAGACCACATGATTATCTGACTGAAAATGGCCCAGGTGAGTCCATCAGTGAGTCTGGCTCACTGATGCCAGAATGTCAATGTTTATGCCCTCCATTTCTCTTTTAACAATTTGTAATTTTTCTAGATTCATACTATGTACATTCCATGTTCCAATTATTAATGGATGTTTATGGTTGTTTCTTCTCATTTTGAGTCATGCCACATCAGCAGATGGAAGTCCCTGGGGCTTTACTCCATTTCTTTCATCACGGTAGACACTCCTTTGAGGAGGCAATTCTTCCCCAGTACTCTTTTGAGTGCCTTCCAACCTGGGGGGAACATTTTCTAGCACTATATGACAGTGTTTCTTTGCTATCCATAGGGTTTTCAATGGCTAGTTGTTTTGGGAGTGGTTTTCCAGTGCCTCCTCCCTAGTCTGTCTTAGTCTGGACAGACTCAGCTGAAACCTGTCCTCTATGGGTAACCCTGTTGGTATCTGAGACACCAGTAGCATAGCTTTCAGCCTCATCACAACAGGCAAGCCCCCACAGTGTGGCAAACAGACATGTCTAAGGCCCCAAATTTGATCTGCAGCACACAAAAAACCCCTCAAACCAAACCAAAACAAAAGAAAACCCTCAAGATTTTCATCACAGATTGAGTTTAAAAACATTTATGAAATAACTATTATACCACAATGTTTCATTTTCTGGTTGTAAGAATGTGTGACCATTTATCCTATTAGCTTGTTTAAAGTTTATTATGTAAGTGATCACTTTCTTCATGATTAAATTTTTATACATCTCCTTACTAAACTATGCTTTTATCTATATTTTACAAAGGAGATCCAAGTAGTTCACAGCGACCTAGTTAATTAGTGGCAGAGCAGGTAATAAAATTTGATATTTTTATCTGCTATACTTTGATATTATTAAGTCACTTTATTTTGAATTTAATTGAGTAGCAGCTTGGACATTGTAAGAATACATTTAATACAAAGGCAGAACTTTGTCAGAATGATCTATCCTGAACTGAACACCGAGAACTAGCATTTATTAAATACTGGCTGTGAGCCAGATTCTTGATGTACATGGAGAGCAAGTATGATCAGACCCACTTCACACATGAGGAGACATTTCTGAATGCATAAAGACATAGGTAACAGGGTGTAGGCTCAGCTCTTGGTCTTCAGCTTTCTCTTGTACCAAACTACAACTAAATGGAAACAGTGTATCTGTTTAAAACAAAACAGTATGTCTGTTTAAATTTAAATTGTCCTTTGAATCCAAAATAGAGATAATAAGATTTAAGTTAATGTCTAACAACAGACTCTCATGATAGCTAACATTTAATAAGGCATTGTGTTAGGTGCTTTATATGGATTATATAATTTAATCTATGCAACAATGATTAAATCCTATTTTCTATATGAGGAAATTGGAGTTTAAAGAGGTTAAGTGACCTTTTTTTTACAGTTAATGTATTTAGTCAGAATTTAAACTTGAGATGTGACATTCTAGAACCCAGACTTCTAATTCTTTCGTAAGTGTCACCAAAAAGAAATGGTGAGAAGGGCTGAGGGGACACTGCTACCTCTGAGACAACATCATTGATACTGTTCCCTGGGACATTCTAATGCTCTTGATGGTCTCCAGTGGGATGTTGAATGGGGTGGCCCTATCTTTCCAACCCTGATCTGACTCAGAGACTTAAAGTAAGGAACCTTCATGGGAGACTTGCTGTAGCAATTTGAGAAGGGTAGAGTGAGGACCAACAATGAGTTTACAACGAAGGTGCAAGAAAGGAGTAGTTCTCTGCTGTGTTGTGAGCATTTTCAATATGCTTCAGTGAAGGAGCAAAACATGGCTTCCTCCCTATATTAGTGAGCTGTTGATGCTATAGCAGAAAAACTGACTGAAGCAATCTTGTGGAAGAAGACATTTATTAGGAGCTCACAGTCAGAGGATAATGGCAGCAGGCCCTGTGTCAGATGACCTCATGGGCAGGAGACAGAGTGTGACCAGGGCCATGGTAAAAACCTCCAAAGGCCTGCCCACAATGAGTCACTTCTGCAATCTAGATCCCACCTCCCCAAATTTCTATGGCCCCACATATAGTGCCATCAGCTGAGGACCAAACACTAAAGCACATGGCCTTTGGGGGACATTTTATATTCAAACTATAACACTCTGCCCTGGCCTCCAAAGTTCCATCCTCATCTCATAATGCAAAATGTACTCAGTTCAACTTTAGGAATCCCCAAAGTCTTAACAGTCTCCACTGTGTTCAAAAGTTCAAGTCCCAAGTCTCCAATGAGACTTAAGGCAAACTTAGCTGTTGGCTCCTGCAAAAAATAGGTCATATACTTCCAATATATAATGGCACAGAGTAAGCATTCCCATTACAAAATGGAGGAATGGAGGGCCAGAAAGGAAAGATTGGTCTGTAGCAAGATCAACCTGCTGGACAAACAAAACCTGTTGGTTAAAGTCTGGCATCTGGCACATGTGACATCATCTGGACTAGAACAAGTTTGGGCCACTCTGTCCTCCTGGACTTGTCATTTGTAGCACAAATAACCCTCCTATGTGGGCGTCACTTCTTGCTAGTGACTTTTCCTGGTAGACACTTCATAGTGCTGGCATCTCCAACATTTGGGTCTCCATTGCTGCCTACTCTACCTACAAAGCTTCACACATCAACACATCAAGGAATCTCTGCAAGGTATCCAACCCTGGTGCACATTGCCTGGACTTGCAGGTTATTTTCTGAAACCTTAGTGGCAGGCTCCAGAACTCTTTAACTCTTACATTCTGCATACTTGTGGAAACCAGCACCACATGAACAACGGGAAGTTTTGCTTCAATGGCACTGTCTGTGTGCCCAGACCAAGAAAACAGAATGTGTCCTGGAGACATTCGCTTTGCAGACACTTTTCAAATGAGTTTTGCAGTTTATGCCCACAGGGAGCCTTAGATGTGAGGGGTCTGACCGACATTCTTCTCTACTTTGAGGTGACTCCTGTTGTCTCAATGACAAAGTCAAGGCTTCCCTTTACTGTGGCTTATTTCTTCAACAATTATGCCCTCTCCTCTATGCCCTCTATGCTCCTCTATGCCCAAACCAGTTCTGTCAGCAGCAACCTCAGACTTGTAACTATGGTGGCTTTTTGTCTTTTTATATGGCACATATTTCAGATTTTTTTACTATGACTTTTGCTCTATTTTCTCATCATACATCTGGCTGAACACAGCAAACAGTAACATTCCCCACATCTTGTTACCCTCATATTTCTTCCACCAAGTTAATTAGTTCATAACTTTTAAATTTAGCCTCACTCAAATCTTTAGGGAATGGACAAAATGCAGATAAGCCCTTTGCTAGAATATAACACAAATTACTTATAGTCTAATGTCCCACAGAGCTGTCATTTTCCTCTAAAACCCTGTGAGTCCTGCATGGATTTCTCTCTCTTTTCTTTTTTCTTTTCTTTTCTATTTTCCTTTCTTTCCCTTCTTTTTTTCTTTTCTCCTTTTTTTCCCTTCTTCCTTTCCTTTCCTTTCTCTTCCTTCCTTCTTTTCCTTCCTTCCTTCCTTCCTTTCTTTCTTTTCTTTTTTCTTTTTCTTTCTTTCTAACTGAAGAAATTGCCTAGTCAGCCTTTCATCTTTAGTTGTTTTGATATCATTATCAAAGGACTACAATGTAATATTTATATCTTATTTAGTTAAATTGATATGGTACAGGTAAGATTCTGGAACTCTTATAAGAGAATTTAGTAAAATTTTGAGAATGTTAGAGAAAAAATTAGTCTCTCATAAAGTGTTTCTACTTAATTACAATGTATAATAGGGCATACAAAACCCATTCTTCTTCTAATAGGCTTTAGAAATACACCAAAAGATGTTCAACTTGATATTTGCTAAAGCTTCCATCATTGCAATGTTTCATTTCCAGTCTATTTAGTTAATTTTGGGCTGGAGTTTAGCTCAGTTGGTAGAGTGTTGCTCTGTGCTCTCCGAAGCCCTGGGTTTGATCCCCGGCACTGCAAAAATGGAAGAAGGATGTGCTATTGGCTCCTGAAGCAATCTCCAAAACAATCAGCCCTTGAAAACTCTATGAATAGCAGAAAAGCACTGAAAATAGTGCCAGGCATGGCACAGTGTGGGGGAGTGTTTCCTTCTGTTGTATATAGGGTTGCTATGAGTCAGATGTGACTGTACAGTGCCTAACAACAAATATGTTAATTAATTAGCTAATGTTTAAATTTGAGGCCTTCCTGATGAGCTTTTCACACCCTAGGGTTATCAGCAGTAAGATTTCAAATTTCAGGAGGACAGTACCTTACATGGCTCATTTTCTTCTTTTTTGTGTGTTTCCATTGCAAAAGGTTACTTTGCTTTTTCTAAATACACACACACACACACACACACACACACAGAGTAAGCATGTGTGTGTGTGTGATTTCTTTTTAGTTTTTTTAAAAAGTTGTATTACAGAACTTTTGTAAATATTTTCCTTTTTTCCCCTCCCTGATCATAAACTCACCCTCACTCCTGGATTTGGGTCACAATCAAGCTGAAAAATGAGATCATGTTTGCAGAACACAGTGAGGTCTCAGCAAAAATCTTCTAATCTGAGAGGCATCAGTATTCTGTCAACTCATATGCCAAAATGAAAAAGAATGAAATCAATTTAAAAGTCATTTTCAGCACTGAGTTGAAACTAAGGAGATAGGACTTTCCTTTTCATATTTTTAAATATTCAAAATAACATTTTCCCTTGAAAATATGATTGTTTCATTTAGAAAAATTGACTTAGTCAACAATAGTCATTTGCTATTGCAAATAATGCTTAATATTTTCCTTTTCTTTTTCATATTATGGAAATACATTATAATGTTACTTTTTTTTGTCCTTATTTTGAAATTGGCCAAAATTTTGTGAAGAACTCTTAGATTATTATTTATTATTTATCTGACTTACTTTTTTAATACGGAGAAAATTTTCCTTTGTTACTTTTCGTGCAGTCATATATGACTTTTATTATTTACTAATGATCTGATTTGCTTTGTCAATATGGAAATATAATTTCCCCCCTTTACATGTAATTATACACATACTATTTTGTACTTCTTAGGATACAGAACATATGACAGTAACTTTACTATTTTTTAGCAGATGTTCACCACATGTGGAACTTAGCACAGAGAGTAAGCATGAGTAAAGAATAGCCCACCCCAATTCCCTTTTGAAATGTTTTTATGTAGTTCTATGAAATAGATGCACATTTTAATTGCTCTATTAATGTCCATTCAGAAGTCTTTGTTCAGGTAACTCAACCCAAACTCTGCTGTGGGCACCTATTGTTTTTACTTGTTCATTCTAATAATTCTCCTCATCAGAAATCAGATCCTGATTTTCTTTTGGGGGATCATTCCACCCCTGGCCATGCCTTCCTAGTGAAATGACCACAGTGCCTCACCTAATCTGAACTAATAAGAATCTTCTTTAAGATTTCTTTCTAGCCGGGCATGATGGCTCATGCTTGTAATCCCAGCAGCTCAGGAGGCAGAGGCAGGAAGATCACAAGTTCGAGACCAGAAGCAGTCTAAGTAATTTAGCGAGACCCTGTCTCAAAAAGTAAAAAAATGGGCTGGGGGTGCAGCTCAGTGGTCCAGCACTTGTAGAGCATGCAAGTGCAAGGCCCTGGGTTCAACCCCCAGTACCACATTAAAAAAAAAAAAAAAAAAAAGACTTCTTTCTCCAAGATTTATAGCCATTAGGAAAGAAGAGGGGTTCTTTTTCTTTGGGCCCTCAAGCTGAAAGAACCACTGAAGGCTGAAGCTACCCATGGTCCTAACATTAGGCTTCATGGAAGAAACTATCTGTGAATGAGGCCAAACAGAGGGAGCCAGAGTTCTGGTAACCTTTAGCTCTGCCTGAGGATAGATTAACTCTTAAATTTCCCAGTTACTAGAGCCAATACTTAAGCTAATTTGAATTGGATTTCCATCACTTGCAACCAAAAAAGCTTTGATATCACTGTTTAGAGGTGAGAATGATCAGTTTGGTATAAACAAAAGTACCTGGTAAACAGTTCTGAGTAATAGAGAATCTTATTGTAATCTTTTTTGGATAAGTAGAAAGTTTTTATTGTTTTTGAATCCTAAATTTAGAAAGCTCAAATAGCTAACATTTTTCTGTATCCTAGAGACAAGTGTCCAATAAATCAACTAATCCCAATGATTATTCAAAGATGTAATTCCAGGTGAAGTTAGAAAGTAAGTGTAGAGTCAATGGAATCATTTACATTTCCAGGATTAACAGGATTATTCTATGGGAACTGATGCCAAGAGAAATGATCCCAAGGTTCTACATTAATAATTGTTGTTAGATGTCATCAAGTTGGATCCAACTCACAGTGACCCTATGTGCAACAGATCAAGACACTACTTAATACTGTGCCATACCCAGCACTACAGTCAGTGCTTTTCTGCTATTCATAGGGTTTTCAATGGCTTATTGTTTGGGGGAGTGGGCTACTGGGTCCTTCTCCCAAGGCTATAGCACTTGGTGTTCCTAGGTTGTCTCCCATCCAAGTAATAACCAGGCCTGACCTTGCTTAGCTTCCAAGATCTGAGGAGATCAGATGCCAGGATGGTGTGACAATATTAATAGCTACAACATATTGGCACATTCTTTGTGCCAGAAGTAGGTTAAAACTGTCATTATTTTACATTTTAGTTCTTACAGAAATCCAGAAAGGTGTTACTGTTCCTCTTTTATGGATAAAAGAATCTTAGAGGATTCAGTAATGTACTCAAGCATATACTTTTGTTTGTTTTGTTTTTTCTGAGACAAAGTCTCACTACATAGCCCAGGCTGGCCTCAAACTTGAGATCCTCCTGACTCAGCCTCCTGAGTGCTGGGATTATAGGTATGTGCCACCACACCCGTCTCAAGCATGAGCTTTGAAATTAGAAAGATGCACAAATGACAAGTAGTACAATCAGAATCTAAGCCCAGGCCTTTCTAATGTCAAAGCCCATGCTTTTAACCATCAGTCTACAAGTTTCCAATATATGTTCCTGAATTACCAGGGCTTACTATAATTTTAATGTTAGATATGTTAGATTGATTCTTTAAATTTGCCCACCATATATAATTGTCAGGTCATAAGAATTCATCTAAATGTCAAAATTTTCAACATATTTTGGAAAACAATATTGCCTATACATACTGTGAAGAATTTATGAGTTTCATAAAGATCTTGTTTCAAAACTCTCAATAAATCAGAATTTCCTATCTTTTTTTTTTCAGTATGTGGGGTTCGAACCCAGGACCTCATGGATGCTTTGCAAATGCTCTACCACTGAGCTGCACCCCAGCCCATTTAAACATTTTTCATCTTGAGACAGGGTCTCACTAAATTATGCAGGCTGCCTCTGCCCTCCAACCTGCAATCCTTCCTGCTAGGATTACAGACATGAGCCACTGCACCTGGCCCAACAATAATTTATTATCTATAATTTAAATTCTTTCTCTTGTGAGAGGAACAGGTCTAGGCTGACATTAAAAAAAAAATAAAAGCTGAGGTCACTTTTAGTTTAAGATGGCCAATTAAAGGCAGTCTCTGTGTGCTACGGTAAAATAAAAGAGCTGGAATAGGAAGAAATGGACTCTTTTCCACAGAAAGTCTGAGAAAGTACAGAAACCACAGAGGAGATTGTGAGATGGTCCCAAATTGCAGAACAGAGCTGAACAGTGGAGAGGGACTGAGCAGGACACATCCCCAGCACAGCTTCCAGTAGAGGAGAGGAAACAGAGCCCTCATGGAAAGAGATAAGCTAGACAGTCCTGGCCATCAAAGGTCAAACCCACATTCTTGAAGCCCTTGAACTCTTCCTTACATTTGGTGAGACAGTGGCTCTTCCTGACTAGAGGGATCAACATTAAAGAAATGACTCACTTCTCCATGCTTCTTCATATCTCAGAGAGCCATGACATGGTGCCATCTTGAGAGGGAAACTATTGTGTAAGACTGAGCTACCCAGGGGGTCTGAAAACAAAGAATTACCACCTGTGGAGACCCTGGTGGGGGGGTGGCCTATCACAACTCCAGCAAGCTACACAACTGCAGTAGGCAGTAACAGTGAGGGGTGTGATGGGATGCTGACATGCTGAGAGGTTCATGCAGCATGAGGATTGGGAAAGTTGCTCTGAAGCAAGCCCTATGCCCCAAGGAGAGGAGATGGCTCCATCTCCTGAGAGGAAAAACAGAGACTGTCAACTCTGAGCTGTGGCCAGATGAAAGGATAATCCTCAGCCAGGCAAGTGGCACAACCTGTAATCCCAGTGGTTCATGGGGGGTGGGGGCAGAGGCAGGAGGATTGCAAGTTCAAGACCAGAGGCAGTCTGCATAATTTACTGATCCCCTGTCTCAAAAAGTAAAAAAAAAAAAAAAAAAAAAAAAAAATGGGCCAAGGGAGCAGCTCAGTGGTACAGCTCTGGCAAACCATGCAATCATGAGGTCTTGGGTCCAACCCCTACTACTGGAAAAAAAAAATCCAAAAAAACACACTATCCTCAACTGACTACCACATCCACATCAGAGACTCTGATATTAGAGGCCAGAGAAAGGCCATCCAGTAGTTATTTCTCCTCCTCCTTGTCCTCCTTCACCTCTTCTTCCTCCTCCTCCTCCTTCTCCTTCTCCTTCTTCTTCTTCCTTATTTTGCATGCAGGGCTGTGCATGGGGTAAGTGCTGTTCCCTGTGCAGTACCCCCAGCCTTTCTCTTATTTTTACTTGGAGTCAGGATCACATTGAATTCCAGAGGTTGCCTCTGGCCTGGGGCTCAAAATTTTCCTGCCTCAGCTCCCAGAGATGGTGGAGTTACAGAGGAGCAAGTTGATGTTTGGTTCTTTTTCTTATTCTTTTCTTTCCACTCTTCCCTCCTTTCATTATTAATCTTTATTTCCTCATTTCCCCCCTTTTTGGTCTTTTTTCTGGTTTAGTTTTAAAAATCTGTTTCTATTTACTATACTTTATATCTTTTAGGCTTCCTACTTCTTATTGCCTTGCTTATGTTGACTTAATTCTGTTTACATATCTTTTTTATTATGCAATTTTAAAATCTTTACCTCCTTTTCCTTCCTCTTCCTAACATTCATCTCCTTTCTAGACCTTCTTTTTTCTTTTTTTTACTTCACCCTTGAGGTATCCTTCTGTCTCCCCTTTCTTTGCTCCCTTTTCTTACCTTTTATACCTTCACCTTAAATATTTATTTATACTTTCACTTTAAATATTTTTAACTTTATAGCTTACTCTATATTATTATTATTGACATTTTTGTTCTATAAGCATTGGTGGTTCAGTAGCTGAATTTAACAGATTTTAAGTGTATTTTTATATCTGGTTTGGCCAGTATTGTACCTGTTAGAGTGGTTTGTCTTCTCCTCTGGGAGTGGCACTGGAGATTGTGATCTCAAGGCAAAGCCACTTGCTAACAAGACCCCCAAATAAAACAGACACTTCAGCAGATTCACAAGCACAAATCAGAAACACAAGAAACATGAAAAAGCAAGGCAACATATCTCTTCCAAAAGACCATAATTCTTTAACCACTGAATCCAAAGATACTGAAATAGTTGAAATGTTAGGCAAAAGAATTTAAAAGTGTACTTGTAAAAATGATCAATGACTTCAAAAAGGCATAAACAAGCAAATGAACGAAGTAAGGAAATCAATTCAGGATGCATGTCAGAAAGTTACCAATGTAGAAGACAAAATCAGCAAAATGGATAATTCAGCAAGGAAATTGAGATTTTGACAAAAACTAAACAAAAATGTTGGAAATGAAAAGCTCAATAAACCAAATAAAAAACACACTGGAAAGGATCACCAGTAGGTTAGATGAAGCAGAAGACAGAATATCAGGATGGAAGACAAGGATGAGGAAATACTACATTCAGATATTAACAAGGAAAAAAAAATGACCACAATTTTTCAAGAACTTTATGACATGATCAAGAGAACAAATGTAAGAATCCAAAGAGTATAAGATGGAGCTGAGATAAAAAACTAAAGGCATAGAGGATTTATTCAATGAAATTATAGCAGAAAATTTGCCAAATCTGGGGAAAGAGATGGACATCCAACCACAAGAAGCATTTAGAATACCAGAGAGACATGACCAGAAAAGAAACTCCCTATGATCCATAATAAAAATGCCAAGAGTACAGAACAACAACAACAAAATATTAAAAGCTGCAAGGGGAAAACACCAACTCATTTATAAAGGGAAGCACACCAGAATTACATCAGACCTCTCAACACAAACATTAAAATCTAGGAAAGCCTGGCCTGATATATTTTGTGCCCTGAAAGTAAATAATTGCCAACCAAGATTATTATGTACTAGGTTTTAGCTCAATTGGTAGAGTGCTGGGCTGCACTCTCTGAGGCCCTGGGTTCAGAGTGGCAGCCCACTCCCAAAACAATCCCAAAATAATAAGCCATTGAAAACTCTATGAATAACAGAGAAGCACTGACATGGTGCCAGGCCTGGCACAGTGTCAGAGAATGTTTCATTCTATTGTACATAGGATCACTATGAGTTGGACCCAACTTAATAGCATATAACGACAACAACAAGATTATTATATCCACCAAAGTATCATTTAAAATTGATGGAGAAATAAGACATTCCAAGGCAAGAATAGACTAAAGCAATACATGACCACAATGCCAACACTGTAGAAGACACACACACAGGAGGAAGAAAGACAGTCTCCACCACAAGAGTACATGAAAGAATAAACTTCATGGGAGGAACAGACAAACTAAAGAGAACTACAAAGAATCAGTCATGTCTAGTTTAGAAAACCAGCAAACCTTCAATATAAATAGGCGAGAAAGAAAAGAACAAATAGTATATGAGTGTATGAAGCAACTAGGAAAATACCCAACACAATTACAAGAACCAGCAAACTCTTCTTAATAATAACCCTAAATATATATAGTCTTAACTCTCCAATTAAAAGGTAAAGATTAGTAGATTAGATTAAAAACAAGATCCAACAATTTATTGTCCTCAAGAAACACACTTCACCAGCAAGGACAACCACAGACTGAAATGTAAATTGACATACTAAGAAAGCGGAAGCCAAAAAAAGGAGGAGTAGTTTTCCTTATATCAGACAATGTAGACTTCAAGTTAGAATTAGTTTAAGGAGATGAAGCATGTCACTACATATTAGTAATGGACTAATTGATCAAGAAAGCAGAACAGTTGTAAATATATATGCATGGAATATTGGTATACAGAACTTCATTAAAAAAACAGTATTGAACATAAAGGTTCAGATGCAATAATTGTGAGTGACTTCAATTCTCCATGTTCATCAATAGATATAGTATCCAGACAAAAAGTCAACAAAAAACTTCAAAATTAAACACCACAATAGAGCAAATGGATTTAATAGAAAAATAGAATATTCCACCCAAAAGTTGCAGAATACACATTCTTCTTGGCAGCCCAAGGAACTTACTCTAAAATAGATCACATCTTAGACCATAAATCAAGTCTTAACAAATACAGAAAAACTGAAATAATTTTGTGTATCTTATCAGACCATAATGGAATAAAATTAGAAATCAACATCAAAAGAAATTACAGAAACTATACAAATATATGGCAATTGAACAATGTACTCTTAAATGATCAATAAATACTTGAAGAAATCAGAAAAGAAATAAAAAATTTCTTAGAATCAAATGAAAATGAAAACACAACCTACTAGAACCTTTGGGATACAACAAAGGCTGTTCTAAGAGGGAAGTTGATAACTATGAGATCCTACATTAAAAAATCACAGTAGACTCAAATGAATAACTTAACAATGCACTTCAAGCTCTTAGAAAAAGAATGAACAAAACCCCAAATTAGTAGATGAAAAGCAATAATAAAGATCAGAGAAAAAATTGATGAAATTAATGAAAAATTAATGAAATGAAAAATAAAAAGAATTGATAACACAAAGAACTAGTTCTTGGAAAAGATAAAGAAGATTGACATACCCTTAGCTAAACTAATCAAAGGAAAGAGAGAAGAATTTTATTAAGAAAATTAGGGATGAGAAAGGGAATATTACAACAGATACCAATGAAATCTAGAGAATCATGAAGGAATACTTCAGAAAATTATATTCCAAAAAAACTGGAAAACTTAGATGAAATGAATAAATTCCTAAGTTGATATGATCTGCCAAAATTAAGTCAAGAGGGTATAAACAGACCTATAGCAAGCAGTGATATCAAAGCAGCAATAGTCTCCCAACAAAGAAAAGCCAAGAACTGAAGGATTCGCTGCTGAATTCTATAAGACCTTTACAGAAGAATTAACACAAATGCTTCTTAAATTATTCCACAAAATACAAATGGAAGGAATATTACCACACTCATTCCATGAAGCCAGTCTTACCCAGATACCAAAACCAGGTCACGATACATCAAAAAATGAAAACTACAGACCAATTTCCCTGATGAACCTAGAGGCAAAAATCCTTAATAATATACTTGCAAATCAACTTCAATGACACATTAAAAAGATCATATGCTATGACTAGATGGTTTCATTCCAGGGATGCAAGCCTGGTTCAACATATACAAGATAATAAATGTGATACAGCATATAAACAGACTTGAAAACAGAATCACATGAGCCTTATCAATAGATAAGAAAAGGTCTTGACAGAGTTCAACATCCTTTTATAATAAAAGCCTTGAAGAAACTAGGAGTTGAAAGACATTCTCAACATAATAAAAGCAATATATGAAAAACCTACAGCCAACATCATTCTAACTGGGGAGAAACTGAAAGCTTTTCTCCTAAAATCTGACCACAGAGTGTCCACTGTGTCCACTGCTATTCATGTAGTAATTGAACTATTAACTATTTCAATAAGACAAGAGAAAGAAATAAAAAGGATCCAAATAGGAAAGGAAGAAATCAAATTATCACTATTTGCAGATGATATGATTCTTTACTTAAGAGACCATAAGAACTCCACCTGAAAAGTGTTGTTGTTGTTGTTGTTAGGTGTTGTAGAGTTGTGTTCAACTGCTAGCAACCTTCAGAGATTTTTCAATGGCTGATTGTTTTGGGATGGATTTGGGAGTGCATTGCCACATCTTTCTCCCATTTTTGCAGTGCTGGGGATCAGACATGGGTCCTCAGAGAGTGCAGAGCAACACCCTACCAACTACTCTAAACTCTAGTCCCTGGAAAGTATTAGGGTTGATAAAAACTTTCAGCAAAGTAGCAGGATACAAAATCAATATACATAAATCAGTAACTTTCCTGAACATCAATAACAGGCAGAGAAATAAACCAGGAAAACAATTTCACTCAAAATAGCTTCAAAACAAATAAAATATCTGGGAATAAACCTAACTAAGGAGGTGAAAGACTTTTACAATGAAAAAACTTAAAACACTAAAGAAAGAAATTGAAGGAGACACCAGAGGGTAGAAAGATCTCCCATGCTCATGTGTTAGAAGAATTAATGTTGTGAAAATGGCTACATTACTGAAAGCAACCTACAGATTTGATGCACTCCCCATCAAAATTCCACCTACATTTTTCACAGAAATAGAAACACTAATCCTAAAATTCATATGGAATCATAATACACCCCAGATCACTAAAGTGATCCTGAGCAGAAAGAACAATGCAGAGGGCATCACAATTCCTAATTTCAAATTATACTACAAAGCCATGATAACAAAACCTGTGTGGTACTGGCACTAAAACAGACTGTAGACCAATGGAACAGAATAGAAGATCCAGAAATAAACCCGTGCAGCTACAACCACCTGATATCCAAAAAAGGCACAAAAATATAAGTTGGAGAAAAAATATCCTCTTCAACATATAGTGTTGTGAGAACTGGATATCCTCATGTAGAATATGGAAACTAGATCACCATCTCTCACTTTGTACAAAATTCAATTAAAAATGGATCAAAGACCTTAATATAAAATCTGAAACTTTGAAACTTCTAGAGGAAAACATGGGAAAAACACTTAAGACATAAGCATAGGCAAGGACTTCTGAGTAGGACCCCAATAGCTCAGGATACATTAGCCAGAATTGACAGATGGGATCGCATGAAATTAAAAAGCTTTTACGTAGCAAAGGACACAATTACAAGAGTGAAGAGATAGCTTACAGAATGAGAATCTTTTCCAGCTATAATTTAGACAGAGGATTAATATCTATACTATATAAAGAGCTCAAAAAATTAAACAGCAAAAATCAAAGTACCCAGTCAAAAAATGGGCAAAAGAACTGAACAGAGATTTCTCAAAAGAAGAAATACACATGAAGAACAATCACATGAACAAATGTTTAATATTTTTAGCCATCAGGGAAATGCAAATCAAAACTACATTGAGATACCATCTCACCCTATTCAGAATGGCTAGTATCAACAAAACAAACAACAACCAATGCTGGTGAAGATGTGGGGAGAAAGGAATCCTATTACCCTGCTGGTGGGAATGCAGATTGGTGCGGCTACTTTGGAACTCAGTTTAAAGGCTCTTAAAAAACTAAAAATACAACTACCATATGATCTGGCTATCCCACTCTTGGGTATAATATAAGTCAATATACCACAGAGATACCTGCTCATCCATGTTTATTGTAGCTTTATTCATGATAGCCAAGATATGGAATCAACATAGGTGCCCATCAACAGATGAGTATATAAGGAAATTGTGGCACATGTAAGCTATGAAGTTTTATTTGGCCATATAGAAGAACAAAATTATAGTATTTGCTAGAAAATAGAGATCACCACTTTAAGTGAAATAAACCAGACTCAGAAAGATAAATATTGCATGCTTTCTCTCACATGTGGATGTTAGACTTCAATATATATTCAATATTAAAACATACTGATCATGGAAGTAGGAGGGACCTATGTAGGGAAAGATAATGGACTAAAGAAAAGTGTGAAGGGGCAGGAAGAAAGGGTAAAGGGAAAAAAGAAAAGGAAATATCGCATATTTTGCCCTTAGGGCAAAACTGGGATGGATAGATAGATAGATAGATAGATAGATAGATAGATAGATAGATAGATATACACACAAGCAAGGCATTCAAACAGAAGGAGGACCATTGGAGGGGAGAGAGGAGATTGGGAGGGAGACCTGACTGATTGACTGCTTTTTGGGAGTAGGTTGCCAGGTCCTTCTCCCAAATATCTCTAAGCATGTTATAGTATTATAACCACATAAGTGATTCAGCAACTGCAAAAAGATTGCCTTGTTTCACTTTGAGTTTTGGATGTAGCGTCCCTTAACTGAGTGTTTGCAGATAGTGGTTGGATATGACAGCCATCTGACTGTGACATCTGTCACCCTATTGACTGGCAGCATTGGTTTGGCTGATCTGGCTGGCTAGACAGGTGTCCCCTTCCTCCCTCCCCATTCCGTGTGCATCCCTCCTGAAGTTGCATGCTCAGTCACAAAAGACAACCTTCTCTGATGAAGGAGTTCTATTTTTTGGTCAATGGTATATGGTCTGCTGCACTACCCTGCTGTTGTTGTTGTTGTTAGGTGCTGTTGGGTTGAGTCTTACTCATAGCGACCCTCATAGGGTTTTCAATGGCTGATTGTTTCAGGATTGTTTTCAGAGGTGGACTGCCACATCCTTCTCCCATTTCTGCAGTGCTGGGGATCAAACCCTCGTCCTCAGAGAGTGCATAGCAGCACTCTACCAACTGAGCTGAACCCCAACCCTGCACTACTCTGCTAGAACCTCTAAATAAAGCTCTCACTCTGGCTTGTGGATGCAATTTCCCTTAATTGCATATTGGCAGATATTGATTCTTCCCATGCCTTCCCCCTGTGCTGAAGAAGCTACTTTCTTTTGGAGACTATTTGCTATTTGTATGTGTTCTAGGTGATCAAATATTTGGGTTAATGAAGAGTTATATTTTTCAGAGAATGAAAGAATAAAAACACACTTAATAAAAAACACATATGAGCCAGGCGCCATGGAGCACACCTGTAATCCCAGCAACTCGGGAGGCTGAGGCAGGAGGATCACAGGTTTCAGGCAAAAGGTGGTCTGTGCAACTTAGTGAGACTCTGTCTCTAAATTAAAAAAAAAAAAGGAGACATCAGAGGGTACAGCTCGGTGGTAGAACACTTGCCTAGCATGTGTAAGGCTCAGGATTCAACTCCCTACTACTGCAATAAAATGAAATGAAATGAAATACAATAAGTAGAATTACCATATGATCTAGGAATCTCACTTCTGGAAAATACCCAAAAGAATTGAAAGCAGGATCTCAGAAAAATATTTGCACACCCATGTTCATCGCAGCATTATTCATACTAGCCAAGAGGTGGAAGAAACCCAAATGTCCATCAGTGACAAAAGAATAACCAAAATATGGTGTGTGTGTGTGTGTGTGTATATATATATATATATATATATATATATGTATATATATATGATAAAATATTATTCATTCTTTATAATGAAGGACATCTTGTTACAAACTACAACATGGATGAACCTGAGGGCATCATGCTAAGTAAAATATTCCAGTCATAAAAAATGTTTATGATTCCATTAATATGAAGTTTCTAAAGTAGGCAAACTCACAGAAAATAGCATGGTGGCTGCCAGGGACTATGGGGAGGAAGGAAATGGAGTATTGTTTAATGGATATCAAGTTTCAGTTTTGCAAGATGAAAAACTTCTGGACATCTATTGTATGACAATATGAATATACTTACCACTACCGTATTCTGTATTTAAAAAGTTAAATGGTACATTTTGTTATATTTTTATCACAGCTTAAAATTTCTATATAAACACAATTTAAGTTTTTGTGATGATTCAGAAAGCTCCACTGTTCACTTATTTTTATGTATTTTTTTTTTATTAGACAGAGCCTCACTATATAGCCCAGGCTGGCCTCTAACTCTCTATCCTATTGTCTCAACATCTTGAGTGCTGAGATTACAGGTATATGCCACCAAGCGTGGCTCCACTTTTTATCTGTTAAGCCTTGATGGTTGTTGTTGTTGTTAGGTGCTGTCGAGTTGAGTCCTACTTATAGCGACCCTTATAGGGTTTTCAATGGTTGACTGTTTCGGGATTGCCTTGGGAGTGGGTTGCCACGTCCTTCTCTCATTTTGGGGTGCTGGGAATCGAACTCGAGACCTCAGAGCAGCGTGCTACCAACTGAGCTAAATCCCAGCCCACAAGCCTTGATGGTAATTCATCTTAAATAGGGACTCAGAAGAAACCACTCAGACATTTAACTTAGATTACAAGGGCAGAGACACAGCGGCCCCCAAATCCAGTGCTAGACCCAAGGTGGGGGTCGGTTGGTGGAGAGATCTTAGGTCAGAGAATTTCTTATCAGCTTTTAAGGGCTAAATTCAAATCTGTTTGTAGCTGGTATGGGACACAGGAGGAAAATAGGGCTCAAATCTTGCTCCACAACTTTTTCCCTGACCCTAATGAGCAAGAAACAGCACTCTGGAAGTTCATTTTAGCAGGTGTCAGAACAGGTAAAAGAAATATGTGTTGATGAAATGCACTGATGAAGTAGATCTTTTAAATCAAATAATAAATCATGTATGTTACCTCTTATTACAATTTTCTAACCCATGTTCTTTGGCATTTGTTCTGAGAATGGGTATAACTTTTTTTTTTTTTTTTTTTTGGCATTACTTGGGGATTGAACCCAAGGTATCATACAGGCTTTGCAAGTGCTCTATTGCTGGACTGCTCCCCCAGCCCATTCTTTATTTTTTTTATCTTGAGACAGAGTCTTGCTAAGTTACACAGGCTGCCTCTAGCCTTGAACCTGTGATCCTCCTGCCTCTGCCTATTGAGTCACTGGGGTTGCAGGTGTGAGTCACCATGTCTGGCTATGGTATTACATTTTAAAAGTGTTCCAGGGTCAAAAAGTTTGGAAAAATGTAGGGTAAGAAAGAGTTAAATGGAAGCCAGGTGTGGTGGCCTAAACCTGTACTTTCAGCTACCTGGGAGGCTGAGGTGGGAGAATTGGCTTGAACTGAGGAGTCTGAGACCATGGCTAGGAGACCATAGCAAGACCCAAGAAAGAGTTAAGTGGGATGTTTTACTCTGGAATTTCTCAAAGTCTTTACTATATTCATGTTAATACTAATTTTATTATGCTGATATCAAACATTAGACATTTCACATTTAATGTTAATGATTAGTATTTAATAGTTGATATTAATTTAATTAATATTTATGTTAAGTCATCCATATGTTTTTCCTTATCCCTTTTGGCCAAGGAGCCAATCCTTGGCACACCAGTTTGAGAATGTTGCCCTACATCCTAAGAGGCATGCACTCTTTGTAGGTACTTTCCTTAAGACAGGAGCTTTCTTTCATTTCTCCTGAGTTTGCTTTTTCGCCATGGTTACCACTGGGGAAATATCCAAAGAGTGGGGCAGCAGCAGTTTTAGTTTTTGTTGTTTTGAGATACCGGAAAGCTTATGATAATTCAGCTTTGCTGTCACCCCAACTCTTTTCCAAAGAGCATTCCAAAGAGTTACTGGACAGATTTTCCAAGAGTGTTAATGCTGCTTCTGTCACTAGCAGAAAAGGTGAATTAAGAATACATATTACAAGGTGTCAATGGCTAAAAGATGGAGCTTCTTATATATGATAATTTTCTATTTTGTTTTATCAAAGAACAACCCTAGCAGTTACATTAGGAAATTACAGGAGGGTTGTTGTTATTGTTGTTGTTGTTGTTTGAGACAGGGACTCACTATGTAGCCCAGGCTGAGCCTTTGTCTCAGTCTCCCGAGTGCTGGGATTACAGGCATGCATAACCATTTCCTGTACACTTTAGGTATTTTGAATTCTCATTAATGTTGTTGTTGTTGTTAGGTGCCATCGAGTTGGGTTCTACTCATAGCAACTCTCATAGGGTTTTCAATTGCTGATTGTACTTCAGAAGTGGGCTGCCACATCCTTCTCCCATTTCTGTGGTGCTGGGGATTGAACCCAGGGCCTCTGAGAGTACAGACCAGCACTGTACCAACAGAGCTAAACCCCAGCCCCATTCTCATTAGTAGAAGTGTTTAATGTTCTGGTATTAAAATGATGATATTTGTTATCTTAGAAATGGCCCATATAACTAACAGCTAACAACATAAGTTGTTGTTGTTGTTGTTAGGTGCTGTCGAGTCAGTACCCGACTTATAGCGACCCTCATTGGGTTTTCAATGGCTGACTGTTCCAGGATTGCCTTTGGAGTGGATTGCCAGGTCCTTCTCCCATTTTTGCGGTGCTGGGAATTGAACCAGGGACCTCAGAGACTGCAGCGCAGCGCTCTACCAACTGAGCTAAATCCCAGCCCATACAACATAAGTTGTTGTTGTTGTTGTTAGGTGCTGTCGAGTCGTGTCCAACTCATAGCGACCCTCATAGGGTTTTCAATGGCTGACTGTTTCAGGATTGCCTTGGGAGTGGGTTGCCACGTCCTTCTCCCATTTTGCGGTGCTGGGAATCGAACTCGAGACCTCAGAGACTACAGAGCAGTGCTCTACCAATGGAGCTAAATCCCAACCCTACAACATAAGTAATTATGCTTAATATCAATAAACAGGTATCTCTAAGAGGAGTATATTTCAGAATCTTTAAAAAATAAATATCTACTACACTGCCTAGATGGAACTGGGATTTAGCTAAGTTGATAGGGCACCTCTCTCTACAGTCTCTGAGGTCCTGGGTTCGATTCTCAGCACCACAAAAATGGGAGAAGGACGTGGCAATCTACTCCCAAGGCAATCCTAAAACAGTCAGTCCCTGAAAACCCTATGAGGGTTGCCATGAGTCAGAGATGACTCAAAGGCACCTAACAACACACTGCTTAGCTTTACACAAAATTCAAGCCAAGTGAGCAAGAAAAGAATCAAACCAGTTTCTTCACATTTCAAGTCATATGTATTATTTTCCTCTTGGAAACTCAGGCTTACTACAAGTATGCTGAATGTTTTTTATTTTATTTTTAGTCAAAACCAAGACAGAACATCAGAGAGATGGCAGAGAAATCTTGTGTGTAGACTTTCGATGGTGTGTCCCTGGGTTAAGACATTAACATTAGAAGTATTTGATTTTGAACTTGAAAAGTGGAACCATCAATCTAAGTCCTTACAAGAGCTAATGTGGTTAGCAGAAAGAAGTATTGACTGTGTATTTTTAAACTTTTTTTTTTTTTAGTATATGATTTTCTCTTTGGCAGTACGCTAAATACAGCCAAATACCTATATCTATTCCTCCTGTCTGAAACTTGTATCCTTTGAGCAACTTCTGTCCAGTTTTCCCCTTACATTTCTTTTAATATTTGCTCTGATATCACAGAGTATCACAAGGAGGACATCTGAATGTTTAACAAATATGCAATAATGTTCAATTTTACTAGGAGACAGAGAAATGCAAGTCACTCTTCAGATTAAAAAATGCTGGGAAGTCTGACAGTATCAGTGTTGGTGAGGGTATGGAAAAGTAGACTGGCTCATTCTGTCAGAGGAAATCTAATACAATCCCTGGGGAACACTTGTTGCTAACACCTGTAAAATTTTATTAATTGTATGTTTCAACTCAACAGTTCTATTTCTAGTTATCTATTATACACTAGAAAAATTGTATATGTGAACTGAGAGACAGGTACTAGGATCTGTTATTCACTGAAACATTGTAATAGTAGAAAACAGAAATGACTCAAATGGCCATCTTTAAGGGACTTTATAAATAAAATTGGTATATTACTACTAAGAACATTGCAAAACAGCTAAAAGAAATGAACAAAATACAGTCATCACTTGATATTTGGGGGATTGGTTCCAGGACCCCTTGTAGAAGCTCAAGCCCTTTATATAAAATGGCTTAGTATTTACACATAACCTATGCTCATCCTCCCCTATTTGTTGTTGTTGTTGTTAGGTGCCGTCGAGTCGGTATCCGACTCATAGCGACCCTCGTAGGGTTTTCAATGGCTGAGTGCTTCGGGATTGCCTTGGGAGTGGATTGCCAGGTCCTTCTCCCATTTTTGCGGTGCTGGGAATTGAACTCTGGGCCTTAGAGACTGCAGCGCAGTGCTCTACCCACTGAGCTAAATCCCAGCCCATCCTCCCCTATAGTTTATATCATATCTAGATTGTCTATGATACCGAATACGATGTAAATGGTATGTAAACAGTTGTTATGCCTTATTATTTAGAGAATAATGACAAGAAAAAATAGTCCACATATGTTCGGTATAGATTTATCTTTTTTAAAAGAAATATTTTGATCTCTAGTTGATTGAATACCCTGATACAGAACCCAAAGATATGGAGGGCTGACTGTACACGTATACAATACAGATGAATTTAGAAATTATAGTGAAGAAGAAAAGCAAGTTATACATTATGTGCTACTTATGCAACATTTTTAAATTAATAGCATTGTGTTTTTGCATGCTCTCTCTCAGTACATATATATGTAAAAGTAGAATGAAGCACACTAGAAGGATATATATAATGAATACATAACGGTGGTTGTCTCTGAAGAAATAGAGAGAATAATTGGTCTGGAATAGGACTGGGGAGAAGGCCAAGAGGACTTTGATTTTACCTGTAATGTTTTATTTCTAATAGAAAAGACAAATAATTTGTCAAAGTGTTAACAATGATCAATTTTGGATATTGACATGTAGGTGTTTAATACATTCCTTGCATTTTTCTATATTTTGGGGGTTAAGAAAAATAAACTTAAGGCCTGTTCTCTCTTTTGAAGATCAGTCTTCTGCTTTGTGCCTAGGATTGGTATCTTGTGCACATTTCAGCCCACATAATCATCATAAACAAGTCTTGGAACAAAACATGTATAATCCTCTGCATGGCTGCATGGCACATTCTCACCAAGCCAGCCTAAAAATAACTGAACAGTAAATGTGTTATTGGACAGAAGTCCCCTCAGTTGACCTTCAGCACATTTGGATCTTCCATTCAGTTAATCTTGCCACAATTATGTAATTATGAGGTTGGGTTGAGCTAAATGAACCAATGCACTGTCAAGGAAAATATAGTATCATAATTGATGTGTCACATCAACGTCTTTAAGACTTGATGCTTTACTGATAACAAACCTTTTAATAAACTATGCTTTTGAGGTCTTCAGCCTTTTCAACTAATATAACCCTCTCCCAAAGAGGCTGACTTTCCCCAAAGTAAGCAGTTGGTGTGCTTCTGCCACATAATGCCCCCAAACTGCACAATGCTCCAGCAGGCTCCAGTTTGATAGCACAATGCCCATAAAAGCAGTGGAGCTGCAGAATTCTATTGTAAATATCAGTATATCTTCCCCTAGAAAAGAATCTCATAAGCAGAAATACACCTAGTTAAAATGTGTGTGTGTGTGTGTGTGTGTGTGTGTGTGTGTGTGTGTGTGTAGGAAGGAGGGCTAGGAGTGTAGCTTAGTGTTAGATCACCTGCTTAGCATGTATGAGGTCTTATGTTTAATCTTCAGGGCCAATAAAAAGCAAAACAAAAATCAAAAAGAGCAAATGTACACACACACATACACACCTGCGTGCACTAGGTATGATGGCACACACCTCTGATCCCAGTGACTCAGGAGGCTGAGGCAGGAGGATTCTGAGTTTGAGGCTAGAGGCATCCTGTGTAATTTAGTGAGATCATATCTCAAGATAAAGATAAAATAAAAAGACAAGCTGGGGTGCAGCCCAGTGGTAGAGTACTTACAAAGTATGTGCAAGGCTGTAGGTTCAACTCCAAAGTATGTCAAAATACATACACACACAAAACAGAAAAACAACTAGACAAGTATATAAGTGTATTCAAGCAACACTCAAAATTCCAGCTTAGTTGAAACTGGAGTTACTTAACAAAAGTACAAAAAAAAGGGTATTTTTTGTGTGTACCCTAATTGCTGTCATTATTTAACTTATTATTATTAATATTATTATTTTGCTTTTTTGAGACAGGGTCTCACTAAGTTTCCCACACCAGAGTCAAACTTGTGATCCTCCTCTCTCAGCCTCCTGAGTGCTGGGATAACAGGTGTATATCACCATGCCCAGCTCAAAAATCAAATTTTCGAAGAACCAGTTTGGGACCCTCAATTTGTACTTTTTTAATTAAAAAAGAAAAGTTTTTAAAGATACATACATTTAGTTCTCTGGGGAAAAAAAAACATTGAAAGGGATTTCTATTCAACAAAATGAAATCTGAGACTATGTCAGGTCAAGGGCAAACTTAATTCAGCATCCACAGTGAAATTTTCTTCCCCCAAACATTGTATTTTGAAAAGTTTCAGGCCTGTAGAATAGTTTAAATTAGAAATATCCAGTAAAATTTTGAAGATATCTGCTACAATAAAAGATTGGAAAATAATTTATATGAGGGGAAGAAAACTATAAAGTTCATTAATTTATATATAATTTTTTTCATAGCAGTGTTATTTATAGTAGTTAAAAGCTGGGATAGAATTAACAGAGATGTCCCTCAACAGATGAGTGGCCAAACAAACCACAGAAGATTTATAACATGCAACACTACTCAGCAATAAAAGGGAACAAACAATTGCCATCCTACGTCTTGGAAAAATATCTAGGCATTGATGCTGAAAGAAAAAAAAAAACAATGCCAAAAGGATAAATACTTTATGGCCCCATTTATATAACATTTTTGAGATGAAGGAATTTTAGAAATAGTAAACAAATTAGGGATTTTCTAGCATTAGGAATGAGAGCAAACACAGGAGGGATGTGTAGTTATAAAATGGCAACAAAAGGATTGTTGTTCTGGTGCAATTGTTTGCTATCCTGACTACAGTGGTAAACACAAGACTCTACAAATGTGATAAAACTATATATAACTAACAACACATACATACTTATACACATATGTACAAATCAGTGTAGGTGAAATGGGGAAAATGTGAAAATTAGATGGATAGTTGCTACAAGCTTCACCCAAACAGGTGAGAAAGGCTGTAGTGGCCTCATGCTATGCTTCTAGACACCAAGGGAAAAAGAAACAAAGAAAAAAAAAAAAGTTTGATGGGTCTGATCAATGTCAATATCCTGGTTGTAACATTGTGCATTGCCTGCCGCCCTACCACTGTGGTGTCTCATCCCCTCAGATCTTGAAAGCTAAGCAGGGTGGGGCCTTGTTAGTACTTGGATGGAAGATGGCCTGGGAACACCAGGTGCTGTAGGCTTGGGAGAAGGACCCTGCAACCTACTCCCCCCCCAAAACAATCAGCCATTGAAAACCCTATGAATAGCAGAGACGTACTGACAATACTGTTTCGCCTGTTGTACATAGTGTCACTATGAGTTGGACACCAGCTTGTTGTTGTTGTTGTTGTTAAGTGCCGTCGAGTCGTGTCCGACTCATAGCAATCCTCATAGGGTTTTCAATGGCAGATTGTTTCAGAATTGCCTTGGGAGTGGGTTACCACGTCCTTCTCCCATTTTTGGGGTGCTGGGAATCGAACTCGGGACCTCAGAGACTGCAGAGCGGCGCTCTACCAACTGAGCTAAATCCCAGCCCAATGGCACCTATCAACAATATTGTACATAGTTTTGTAAATTGTACCATTAGGTGAAAATGAGGAAAGTGAGTAAAAGCATATAGGACTTCCTTGTTTTGTTTTGTTTTTTTTCAGTACTTGGGGGTTGAATCCAGGGCCTGGTGCATGCTACACAAGTACCCTACTACTGAGCTACACCCCCAGACTCTTTGCCCACCTTTTTACTTTTTGTTTTGAGGCAAGGTCTTGCTAGATTGTATAGTCTGCCTCTGGCTTCGAACTTGCCAGCCTCCTGCCTCAGCCTTGGGAGTAGGTGGGGTTATAGGTATTTGCCATGGGGCCCAGCAGATTTCTGTGTATTTTTTCCATTTTTTTTTATGGTAAGACACAAATAATATGAAATTTACTATCTTAACCATTTAAGTAATATAGTACAACGGTACTACATGCTCATTTTTACAAATGTACATGAATTCTACAAATATGTTTGTTTATTGAGACACAGTCTTGTTATGCAGCTCAGGCTTGCTTCAAACATACTATGTAGCCCAGGCTAGCCTCAAACTGATGATCCTCCTGCCTTAGCCTCCTAAGTGCTGAGATGACAGGAGTGCACCACCATGCCTCGCTACTTTTGCACTTAATATTAACAAGTTACATTCAAAGAAAAGCAAGATGTTATGGAGTGAATATTTGTGTTCCCCTAAAATTCATATATTGAAATCATAAGCCCTGATATAATGCTATTAGGACTTAGGCCTTTGGGAGATGATTTAAGTCATAAGGGTTGTGACTAAAAAAGTCACGGGAGGCCAGGCGCAGTAGTTCACGCCTATAATCCCAGCAGCTCGGGAGGCAGAGGCAGGAAGATCGCAAGTTTGAGACCAGAGGCAGTCTGCATAACTTAGTGAGACCCTGTCTCAAAAAGTGAAAAAAAAAAAAAAAAAAAAAAAAGGGCTGGGGGGGTGCAGCTCAGTGGTCCAGCACTTGCAAAGCATGCAAGTGCGAGGCCCTGGGTTCAACCCCCAGTACCACAAAAAAAAAAAAAAAAGTCACAGGTTTAGTGCCTTTATAAAAGAGATACCAGAGAGCTCTCTCCCTTCCTCTGCCCTATGCAGACACAGTGAGAAGATGGCTATCTGTGAACCAGAAAGAGTCCAATGAATATGGCATCATTATCTTGGACTTGCCAGCCTCCAGAACTGTGAGAAATAAATGTTTGCTATTTCAGCCACCCAGGCAGGCTATGGTATTTCTGTTATGGCAGTCTGAACTAAGACACAAGAGAATATTTGGTGAAGAAAAAGACAGGAAGGAACAAAAAGTCGTAAAGGATGTGTAAAAGGGAATGAGGATATAGTTCAGTGGTACAGAACTTACCTACCACGTGCAAGGACCTGGGTTCAATCTCCCAAAGCACATAAAAGTCTATGCAACCATTTGTTTAATTGATTTTTAAAACATTTCTGAAGATTTTTTTTTTTAACATTCTTTACAGAAAACTTAGTCTGTAGCCATACCACTGTGCCATCAGATCCCATCAGATCTCAGAAGCTAAGCAGGATCGGGCCTGATTAGTTCTTGGATGGGAGACCGCCTGGGAACACCAGGTGCTGTAGGCTTGGGAGAAAGACCTGGCAACCCATTCCCAAAAACCAATCAGACATTGAAAATCCTTTGAATAGCAGCGAAGCACTGACACTACTGTTTCGCAATGTTGTACATAGGGTTGTTATGAGTCAGACACTGACTTGATGGCACCTAACTGCAACAACAACAGTAGAAAACTTAAGGCGGTGCTAGCAGGCCTATGCATAGGGGACCTAGGGCAGAAAAGGAGATTTACTATCCTCTCTCAAAGGGAAGAGGTGAGTGGAAGGGAGGGGACTGTGTAAGTTAATGAGTGTTTCCTTCCTTTCTCTCACTTGGGGTATAGCAAAACACCCTTTATGACTTATTCCTTCTCTAGTATCAGTGCCTTTAGTATTTTGGAATAGTCAGCATATTTCAGCAATGATATGACATTTGCTTGTATCAGTCCGGTTCATATTATACGTTAAATAAGAGCAGCATGGACAGCCATTGCCTGTTATTTCCACTTTTAGGGGATTTTACCCTTTCTCTGCTTCTGGTAACTTTAGTCAGCAGGCCTAATCGCTCCAGCCTGGGGGCTTGTTTATCTGCTCTTTGTTAACAGGTCTGTGGTCAGGAAGGCCCACTCCTCCAGTTATAATCTCTGGCTTCTAGGTCTAACTTTATTCACGTTGTTTATACTATACATCTGCTTCCTGCCTGGGCAAACTGGTCCCAATTCCTTTAGATCAGATGTACTATGCTGTGAGTCCCAGCCTTTGTACCATCTGAAGCTATTGGATCCAACTCTTGTTGAGCCCCTAGAACTTCATCTCTCTCAATGGTTTTTGCAGACTTTACTAACCTGAGGAATCTCTTAACTACGGGGGATGAGGCTGCCCATCCATATGATAATGTTTATTGGATACCTGTTAGATGTTGACACTCACCATTTCCTTCTTGACCAGATGCAATCAAACCACATTTGTTAAAGTCAGTCTGTGGCTCAACTAGTGGCCAAACCTCAGTTCTCTTTTTCTTTCTTTTCTTTCTTTCTTTCCTTCCTTCCTTCCATCCTTCCTCCTTTCATTCCTTTCTTGCTTGTCTCTCTCTCTCATTTATTTATTTATTTATTTATTTATTTATTTATTTATTTATTGTGTGACACTGGGAAGTTGAACTCAGGGTCTTACACATGCTTTTGTAAGCTCTCTACCACTGAGCCACACCTCAGCCCAATTTTTAATTTTTTATTCTGAGACAGAGGCTCACTAAATTGCACAGGCTGCCTCTGGCCTCGAACATTGCACCTCTCCTGCATCAGCCTCCTGAGTCACTGAGATTACAGGCATGAGCCATGGTACCCACCCAACTCTTGTTTTTCATCTTACTTAATTAGAAGTTAAGATAGAAGGTGGGAATACAGTATTGATTCAGATGGCCATGGTCTCTGCCTTTGTGGTACTTATAATTTAATGTGGACCTTACACAGGAAGTATGCTCTTTATTTTATTTTATTTCATTTTTTTTGAGACACAGTCTTGCTACACAACCCAGGCTGGTTTGAACACATGATCCTCCCATCTCAGCCTCCCCAGTGTTGGAATTATAGAGGTGCACCACCATACCTAGCTAGGAAGCTTGTTCTAAGGAGGGACCAGGTTTTCTTCATTAATGTGATCTGTGCATAAAAGGCACTGAGTGTGTGTGTGTGTGTGTGTGTGTGTGTGTGTGTGTGTGTGTTGGTGGGTAGGAAGCAAGACTGGAAGCAAAGAGACCATAACTATCAAAATTGTTCAGGTAGGAGATGATAGTATTTTGACCACGAAAACAATAAGAAATGATCATTTGTAGCTAGAGCAAATAGGACTGGCTGATGGACTGGCTATGAGGTGTGAGCGACAGAGATGAGTCGACGATGGCCCTTATGGTTTTCACCTGTGCCTTTGAGGATCAAGTAGGACTATTTAGGAGAGGAGGAGGGAGGGGATGTATGTACAGGAACCAGAGGCTCAGTTTTGTCATTGTTACTTTAGATTTTCCCACTGGAAATATCAAGTGGAGATGTTGAGAAGGTAACTAAATACATGAATTTGGAGTTCAGGGCAGAAGTCCTGGCTAGAGATAAGAATCAATGTGCAAGATATTTTAAGAGATGGTTCTGGGAATGGTAACATTTTGAGAGAGAGTTGCAACATAGAAGAGGACAAGGGACAAGGCTCAGGAGGGTGGTCAAGGGGACTCAGATGTATTAGACTGGACTGCTGTAGCAGCATTTGAGGATGAACTGACTGTAAATGAGAGGAGATAGAATTAAAACAACAGTTTAGTAGGCAAGGCCCAAATATTAAAATTATGATGACCACGATTAATATTGGTATGATCCATCTTTTACCAGGAAAACCTAAAAAGCCATTATTAGAACATTTTGCCAGAATGAAGTATATTGTCTGACATACTCTGGACCTAGATTTATAAGTTATACAGAGCAGAACAGACATTAGCAGCATTGTCAGAGATACACACATATATATATAGCATTCAATTTTGATAATGTAACAAGGGTTCCCTTCAAGTAGCTGTGAGAATATCCCATGTTAAATGATTTTGTAAGACAGCTGTGCCCATTATCTTGATTTTGTGTTTAAGAGTGAGATCTCTAGAGCTGTTAAAAGCAAACTGATGATTATATATTGAGAGTAGCAAAGTACAAAAGAATAATCCCAAGAAGAGATCTAGGATTTCACAGATTAAAAGAAAAACAATACCAAGTTGTAGCCATTGAACATGTATGATAACATTGACAGTGCCTAAAAAAAGAAAACCATAACCAAGAAGCCAGTTGAAACATAGAGCAAGGTACTAATGACTTATAAATGAGACTTATCTTTATATGTAAAGTTCAGATGTCATTTTCTCTTGTTTGAAGAGAATGCAGGCCTTTGAACAGTTCACAAGTGTAAGCAACTTCATCATCAAGATTTTTTTATTGAAGGTGTGCATACTCAGAAGGAATAGGTGTTACTAAGCAATTGGGTTAACAAGAGGACCAGGTACCAGCTCTTCCATGTAGGAAGAAGCTGATCCAGTGGGGACCCATATTTTTAGGTCTCTTTAGTAAGACACAACTGGCTATATGTGTGATTCACATACTTTGTTATCAGGAAGCAGAAGAACTCTATTACCAAGTTTTAATAAAGTCTTCTGTTTGGCACTTAGGTCTACTTCCCTTTATAATAAGGAAATGTCTTTTCTGAGCCCATAAAATGTATCATTATTACATATGTGGGTAGCCAGACAGCTTTTAAAAGAATCTTCTGGTTTGGGGCATTTATATTAACACCAGTTACTGCATATTTACTTAGAAAGGCATCCTGGGTAATTACGACAGAGATGAAGCCCCCAGCATCTGAAAAGAAATTAATATTCATACTTGCTATATCAAAAGTTATCCAGAGGAACACTAATGGTCTTCTGTGGTTGTTTGAGGCGGGCCTCACCAGGAACCCATGGGCAGTTTTTAGTCTTTGAGGGCAGCCATTATAGGAGCTAAATGAAGGCCTGTCCTCTCTTCAGAGGGCAGGATTTCACTGCTTAGTTAGGTCCTCTTTGTACAAGTGGCAAAACCCTGATTGCTTAGGAATCTGTTGAGATCAGTCCTTTTTAGCACCTTGGTTTTTCCATAGGGGTGGCTGGCATTGACCTTGGAAGAATCTATTCTTTGGCCTGAGGTTTCCTGAGGGGCAGGTTTTAATTTGCCTGGGAAATATAGTATTTCCCTGGACTAAAGGCTATCTATTGGGCTTGTTCTATTGCCTGTAATCACTTTCCTACACCTTTTGAGTTTCTGTATTACCCATTGTTGGTGATTATTTGGGGGTTCCCGAGAAAAACCTACTGGGGGCCTGGGTGGAGATTTGTCTGACCCAGGTAGAGGCCTGAACCTTATCCAAGTTTTACCCTGTTCTTACCCCTCCCACTCATATGTTCCCACCCAGGACCATAGTGATGGGAGTCCTAGAAGGAACTCCAGGGACAGAGGCTTGTCTGACCCACTTGGAGGACTAACATCTATCCTCCAGGGCCTGAGACCTTTGTCCAACCTCCTGATATTCCACCCGTCCCCCTCCCATCCAGTGATCCAAGATGGCCCCCAAACAGCCTAGCTCTGGTGTGGCTTCTTTCAGTCTGATTGGCTGCCCAGAGCCACTTGATTGGTTGGAAAAGGAAGCTCAGTGATTGGCCTGGCCTGCGCCTACCACCCCCCCCCATCAAAATTTTTCTTTTTCAAATCCCTAGTTACATAACTGCCACACCTGGTACAAGCTGCTCCCTGATTGGCTATTTCTGGGTCCATGCTCCCTTCATAGAAGCTATATAAACCACCACTGAACCTACTAGCTCCCTTTTTGTCCCTTATGCTTTTGATCCTTCTCTGTTCACCTGCTCTCCGAGCCCTTTCAAACCCGACCCCCACACTCTAATCCTGAGACCTGCAACCTCCAGCACCACCAGTGAAGACATCTGAGGACTACAAGCAAGACTCCGTGTCAAGCCCAGGGCCTCCAAAGCTGTGAAGACTCCAAGCAAGACCCGAAGAGCTCTCTGCTTTTCTTCTCCCACCTTGAGAAGGAGGAGAGCAGAGAAGGCAAACTGTGAGCAGCAACAGGAGACAAACTGTGGGACCCTTTAATCGAGCGTTGTTTTGCTGCACCCCCTTTTGTTCACCTTGTTAGGTGCAGCTTAATAAATTCTGTTCCTGTTTGCAAGAAGGTTCCTGAAGTCCTTCTTTGGCACCACCGACTCTTGCCTATTTCCAAGGGTCCCCAAGTACCCGTGTTGAGGCAAGCTTCATTACCCCACCAGGTCAGAGTGAACCCCAACAGCCCATGGTGTTGAAAATTCCAAAAGCAAAACTTATGTTGTTGAAAATCCCAAAAACAAAACTTAACAACCAAGCACTAAGTTATCTACAAGTTATTTGGGGGTGCCATGTAGATATAAAACATAAACACACATCAACACAATACATGCATCTTTCCTCTGTTAACTTGTATAGGAAGTTAACAGGAGAAGAACAAAAGAGAGGGAAACCTGGGACACTTAATTTTAAGGTATACTTTGGAGATCCTGGACATGGGGGTGCTAAATTTGTTGGTCCAGTAAAGAGCAGGAGGTTAGGTGACTAAAGAGTTGTTAATCTGTTTTATTAGGGGAAGCTTCTAAAGTAGGCACATCTCCCAGCTGTGGGAGTTTTGCCCTATTAGATAAAGCTCTTATTTCTGGCTCAACCTATATTGCTTACATAGATCTGGGTTGTCTTTTAGGACGAAGAAGCCTGTACATAAGGAAATGGTTAAAAGTGGTTTTTCTTTCTGTAAAAAGGAATTTGTTGCAGGATGGTACTATAGTTAAGGGAGAGTTACACATCTGGAAGAGAGAATAGAGGGAGTGTCCCTTAGTGATTAAGGTATCCCATTAATTAGTCAGGAACTGGGGAATCACCTTGCCTGATTCCAGAAAACCAACTCAGTGGCAAGGTTGAGCATACCCACTTTTGCTACGTATGCCCAATTAGTACAAGCTAAGCATACCTATGCCTGCAGCTGTACTACACTGGCATCTGATCCTGTCAGAAACTAAGCAGGATTGGGCCTGGTTAGTATGTGGATGGGAGAGTACCTGGGAAAACCAGTTGATGTAGGTTTGGGAAAAGGACCTGGAAGCCACCTCCCAAAAAACAATCAGCCATTGAAAACCCTATGAACAGCAGAGAAGCACTGACATAGTGCTGGGCATGGCACAGTGTCAGGGGAGTGTTTCATCTGTTGTACATAAGGTCGCTATGAGTTGGACCTGACTTGATAGCACCTAACAACAACAACAATAAGTGTACCCACCTGGCAGAAGCCAAGTGTCTACAGTCTATTACTTATATATCTCTCTTAGTATGATCTCTGGTCAGTGGCATAAAATTGTTCTCTTTAGATATAACATGTCATTTCCTCTAAGGGTCTGTAGAGACCCAGATTCATAAAGAGAGAAAACTCAAAAGAAGGAGGTGTATTTTCTGGTCACAATACACTGGAAGCTAGTAGCTATAGGGAGCTCTAAATTCCCCTTGGAGGCTCATTGGGTTCTTTGTGTAAAACAAGGGGCTCAAAACAGGGGACCTAACATTTGGGTCTGGCATCACTTTAGATTTGGAATAGAAAAAAAAACTGATTAAGTCTCATGGCAGTAGAGAAACCCTGGTACAGGTACAATAGGCATTTTGGAAGTAAATGGTTTTACTAAATAGGGAGATGAATAACTTAAATGAGAGAAAGATGTTGTATTCCCAAAGGTCAGTGGGTGACCTGTAAGGAAAACTAAGGTTAATAGACAACAAACAGCAAGTTGTAAGTTTAACTTAAATAGGAAAAACAAATCAAGCCCCAAATAGGAAATTAGGCAAGGTCTTACAGCCTAGAGTAGAGGTGTATACATTGAGAAAAGCTGTAGACATGAGGGAGGAGAAATTCCATAATCCCAACCCAAAGAAGGGGAATTGATGCAACTGAACAGAAATACTAGAAATAAAATTAAGAATTGGACTTGATTGTTTATTGTTTCTTTGGTATTTACAGCATTAGTGGAGAGAAATAGATTGTCTCATGGGAAATTGTCCTATGGTATTTCCTTATTCTTAGAACCATTGCCCTATGCTAGGAGTTTTTGGGGACCCAGAGGGCATGGTCCTCATGACAGCCTGACAGTCGGGGAGCCTGGCCTGCCTGAGTCCCAAGGGTGGGATATCTCTGGGTGCAGGGAATGGGAGCTGAGGGAGCCCAGAGGATATGTGGCCCACAGAAGCTAGAGGCTGTCACCTGATGCAGGTCATCATTGGAGCATTTGGTCCTAACTGGAAGGGCAGAAAGGCTTATAATTCCCAGGAAAGGGGAGGCTTGTTAGGACCTGGGGCAGCAGAACTGGCTCAGCTCCAGGCAGCACTGGCAACAGGATGCTGAGGAGATAGTCCCATCTTCAGACTAAGAAAAAAAGGGAAAAGCATCCCTGAAGGACTGCCAGTGGAGCAAAATTGTTCCAGGGAAAAGGGCTAGTGCTTTCAAAAGGGAGACAGAGAGGCAGAGCTCTAGAGACAGTTGAAGTCAGAGGAAAACCTGGGCAGAGGGAAAGAAACATAGTCCCAGACAATATCCAATTTTTCATTGGCTATCTCACAGAAGGAGGCTGTCTCAGGTGTAGAGAATTCATTGGAGGGAACAAGGAACCCTCTCTGGAGTGAAACTAGAGGCCAGTAATTGATTCTCTGGAGAGGTTAAATTTTTCTCATCACCTACCTTATTGTGACCAGACCAAAACTGCAGACAAAAACTAATCTTTATGTATCCTAAAAGGGGATCTCTGAGAACTGACAGTTGATATTTTTCTATGAAGGGAAGACAACATACCTGAGTAGACCCATGTCCCTGTTCCATCCAGGTGGCCTTTTCACAGGTTTTCAGGAGGTCTCCTTACAACCAATGAACTTGGTACAGCCAGTTTGCCCACCCTTATCAAACCTATGTTTGTTGTCCTTCCTTTTATAAGCAATTTGGTGTCCACTAAAAGGGGATTGTGAGAATTTGAGTTTGCCCAGGGCAGATAAACTAAAGGGTTTCATTGAGTTCTATATGTTAGAGACTGGATATAGATTCTATATATGGAGTCTCTATATAGAGAGACTGTTCTATATGTTAAAGACCATCTCAAAAATAGGAATTTGGAAGCCTTCCTCCCATCCCCTGTGCAAACTCCAAAATGGAGAGGAAAAAAAGAGCCTGAGGATATCTCCAGTTTAGCAGTGGGAGCAGTGGGAACTTGGGAGGAAAGAAGTGTGAAGGGGGCAAACTGCATCCCCAAAACAGTACAGGAAGGGAAAATAGGAAAAAGAGTGTTTCTGCCAAGGTGGAAGGAGGGGCCCCAGGTGGGTCCAAGCTATGCAGAGGCTTTTTATTTTTCAAAGTAAAATTACTCTTTATATTTCAATGAAATACCAGAAAATAGCTGGGATTTAGCTCAGTTGGTAGAATGTCGCACTGCAGTCTCTGAGGCCCTGAGTTCGATTCCCAGCACCACAAAAATGGGAGAAGGATGTGGCAACCCACTCCAGAGGCAATCCCAAAACAATCAGCCATTGAAAACCCTATAAGGGTCGCTATGAGTCGGACAGGACTCGAGGGCACCTAACGACAACAGCAGCAACAACAACCAGAAAATATGTATATGGAGTAACATTTATGAACTGAGGGGAATTTTGGGATAATTTAACAGTTTTAATTTATGTAAGCACTCACTTATCTATAAACCAATCTGGGTAGATTCTCTAGGTTAAAATCTTAGTTATAACAAAGTAGTATAATAAAACAAATATATCAATTTAAAAGGAGTATTGAATCTAAATTGCATTCATTACAGAATGAAGCAAATTAGGATCACCTGTTTACTTGGCCAAACCTAAAACTTTTATTTGCTTTATGTCCTAAACCTCATTGATACTTGAATTTTTTAAATGTCTCTTGCATTTTTCATATTCCCAAGTCAGTTTGATAATTAACTCTTGAGTGTTTGCATCGTTTAGCTAGGGCTGACTTGAGGCAACCCTGAATAACCAATTTTCTTAAAAGCAGGAGAAAAGAGAAAAGAAAATGCCAGATAATTAAATTGAGACAGAAAATTGCCTGTGTTATACTCAGACAAACAAAAAGAATATTAAGTCATAGCCATAGGCTAATAGCCAGGCTAACAGATAAAATGACACAAAACAATTACCTTAAATCAATAATCAAAAAGCATGAACTAACAGGAGGTGGGAAAAAGTACAATATAGTTATCACTTTTTTATTTTTTATCATTTATTGAAATTATTTAATATTCTAGTGTCATGATTTCTCTAATTATTATTAGATGTTTAAATCCATCTGGGCCTGCAGTTGTAGCACTGTGGCCTCTGATCCCGTCAGATCTCGGAAACCAAGCAGGGTCGGGCCTGGTTAGTATTTGGATGGGAGACTGCCTGGGAACACCAGAAACTGTAGGTTTCGGCAAAGGACCTGGCAATCCACTCCCAAAAATCAATCTGCCACTGAAAACCCTATGAATAACAGAGAAGCACTGACAATAGTGTTCCGCCTGTTGTACATAGGGTTGCTATGAGTCAGACAACAACAAATCCAGCTGGTACCTAAGCATGTGTAGTCAATACATTCATATATAATATAGAAAAAAGAACCCAAAATTTTGTACTATTGATTAGGTTACTTCCTCCATAGCATTGTTGTTAGGTATACCTTCAAGTTAGTGTCAGACTCATAGCCCTATGTACAACAGATAAAACACTATTGTCATGCTTCTCTGCTATTCATAGGGTTTTCAATGGCTGGTTGAAATGGGGTGGACTCAGTAATTCCTTCACCTACAAGGATGACATGGTGAAAAAGAACTAGTGCAATCATCACTCATGGTCAGGTGCAGCATGGAGCCAGCATAGTAATTATTTTGCTAATTTGTAAGTAAGGGCACTTTTTTTCATTTTGAAAAATACTTTCCTTAAATATTTGGTAGAGATTATACAAAGGCTGCTTCTGGCCCTCCTACTGTTGTTGTTGTTGTTGTTAGGTGCCATCGAGTCGGTATCTGACTCATAGAGACCCTTACAGAGTTTTCAATGGATGTTTTGGGGTTGCTTTGGGAGTGGATTGCCAGGTCCTTCTTCCATTTTTGTGGTACTGGGAATTGAACTCAGGACCTCAGTGACTGCAGTGCAGCACTCTACCAACTGAGCTAAATCCCAGCCCCACTGTTGTTGTTGTTGTTGTTGCTGTTGTTGTTGTTAGGTGCCATCCAGTCGGTATCCGACTCATAGCAACCCTCATAGGGTTTTCAATGGCAACTGTTTCAGAATTGCTTTGGGAGTGGATTGCCAGGCCCTTCTCCCATTTTTGTGGTGCTGGGAATTGAACTCGAGACCTCAGACTGCAGCGCAGTGCTCTACCAACTGAGCTAAATCCCAGCCCACATTGTTGTTGTTAGGTGCCCTCAAGTTGGTGTCTCACTCATAGCGACCCTACGTGCAATAGGCGAAACACTATTGTCAGTGCTTCTCTGTTGTTCATAGGGTTTTCAATGGCGGATTGAGTTTTGGGAGTGAGTTGCTCGGTCTGTCTCCCAAGCCTACAGCACCTGGTCTTCCCAGGTGGTCTCCCATCCAAGTACTAACCGGGCCTTACCCTGCTTAGCTTCTGAGAGCTGATGGGATTGGATGCCTCAGTGGTACAGCTGCAGGATCCATAGCACTAAGCAGTCCCTAATCCTAAATTAGATTTTTAAATGTGCATTCTCAGTAGAAACAAGGTAGAAAATTGACATTTCAAAGACAAAAGACTTCATGATGGGCTTTGTAAGTAGACACCCATTGAAAAGGCCAAAAAGTGAAGACTGCTCTATAGACTTAAGGTGGTACCTTTCCCTCTTTTAGAAGTTAATAAGTAGTGAGGGAGGTGTTTCTACAAATGGAAATTTCTCTTTGCAATTTATATAAAGATTGGAGGGCAGTGATTACCCTGCAAAAAGGAATTTGGAGGCTAAATAGCTTTCTTTCCTCTAGTCTATGTCAATCCTAAAATGGAAAAAAAATGCCTGGGACCTAGGGTACCCTATAGACAAGGAGGTCTCCTCCCTGGCCCTAGAAGGACAAGAAAGGACAAGTTGACAAAATCTATAGGAGTTGCTTCATTTTCTGCAATGACAGGAAGAGATTCTAACTATTATGAATTGGGACTACCCAAAAAGGTCCCCAGGAGGGATATTCCTATGTGGGCCCTGTGGCCTGGGGGAGGGGCATGGCATGGGCCCTGCTTGAGTGGTAAGCTTATATTCTGTGGAGGCAGGGAGAAGTCTAACTGGGGCTGGGTAGAAGCAACTATGGATGCAATGTAAGGCAACAAAGGAATGCATAGGAGGGACACAGGTGGGCCTCCTGTACTTCAAAGGCAGGGAGGGGCAGGACTGCAGCAGCAGATGATACTATCAAGGTAGACAGGGTGGGATTTGCCTTCTAGAAAGAATAGCATAGTGGAAAGAGGTGTAGTCTAGCCCATACAATATGAGAGCCTAAAACTCTTAGTTCCTGAGAATTTAAACCCTGGACCATGCTATGAAAGGGAGGGGAGAGGGAGTTAAATTGTTAAATCTTGTTTTTTGTTTTTGTTTTTTTTTTTGGGTGGTGGTGGTGGTACTGGGGGTTGAACCCAGGGCCTCGCGCTTGCATGCTTTGCAAGTGCTGGACCACTGAGCTGCATCCCCAGCCTATTTTTTTTACTTTTTGAGACAAGGTCTCGCTAAGTTACGCAGACTGCCTCTGGTTTCAAACTTGCAATCCTCCTGCCTCCGCCTCCCAAGCCACTGGGATTACAGGCATGCACCACCATGCCTGGCTTAAATTGTTAATTCTCATTTACGTCTGGCCTCACATATGTTGGCTATAAGCCTACAAACAGGAACACAGAAAAAAAAAGGGCTGACACATGCTATATCATGAGGGGAACTCAGAGGAAATGCATAGGAAAACAGATAAAGAACCTTATCTCTCCAAAATCACGAGTGTGGAGATCAAGTAAGTAAGACAGAGAAGGTGTAAAACAAAAGGCAAAGTAGTAGAGGGGCCTTGGACATGGGAAGTTGCCCCATCTGCTAGGCTTGTATCAGGCACAGAAGTGGTCATGTTTGCACTGTGTGGTGGCTGCTGGGGCATACATTCCAGGATTGTAGCACTGGAGCCTCTCAGTACTGATTCCAAGGGCCCCAGCTGTGTATGGGCTTGCTCTGTGACCTGGGGATGAGCTTAATATATGGCGGAGCAAGCATTTGGGCTTCCCATTGTCACAAGTGGTACAACAGAGAGATACAGCTCAGAATGGCTGTCTAGTCTGAGGAGTTCCCCTAGTTGAGACCTCTACTCAGGTTAAGCCAAGTCCTTGGCTTTGTCACAGAAAAGAATTTCAGAATGAGAGAGTGAAACAAAGTAGAGTTTATTAATTACATGATATAGAATACATGTGGGCACTCAGAGAGGGAGAGAAAGTGAGAGAGAGAGAGAGAGAGAGAGAGAGAGAGAGAGAGAGAGAGAGATGCATCCAAGACACAGAGGTGGTCTTCCCAAGAAAGCAAAGAGAAGAAGAAGAAGAAAAAAAGGGGGGGGGCTGGAGTATGTGTTTCCTCTAGTTTTATTTAACCCAGGGCATGCCCCTAACAGCTCTGGGTGCCCAGTGTGACATGAGCCTCAAGCTCCACCTAGAAAGGCCCCTGTCATGAACTAGGGAGGTGTCCATAAGTTCAAAAGAAGAAGTTCCATTGTTTAGGTTTTTCTATTGGGGGAACTTCATGAGATTATAGGTTTAAGAAGAGTCATGAGGGAGTTGCCTGGGCACGTCTCAAAGAAGAACAGAATTACAGAGGGAAAAGCAAGGTCAAGCTCAAAGGTTACATAGATTTTGACCCCAAACATGGCTTATTGCTAGTTTAACATCTTCATTATTTAAATTTCTCTGAAAGATAATGTCTCTATGCAGGTAGCTCTCACAGCAGTCTTCTTGGTAGTTGTGTCAAAGTTCTTGATTCTCAGCTGGTGAGATTCAAACCAAATCTTGGGGTGAAAGCTCTTTCCCATTCCATATCCTTCAAATTTCCCTGTCTTTCTATCCTGCCTCACCTGCCCTGCCAACACATGCTGCCACATGGTGACAGAGGCCTGGAGGGGGGAAGGGCCACAGATGCCTGCTGACAGGTTTTAGGGGACCCTCCTCCCTGCAGTGACCCCAAGAGTTAGAATCCTGGGCCACCACACGGGCTGGCACCAAGGAAAAAGAGAGGGAGAAAAGATGAAAACATCCTGAAGAGTTCTGAGAGAGACCTCCAGTGAAAAGGGTTCTTGGGATAGACAGAGAGAATGGCTGCCAGAAGTTTTGATTCCGGCATCCAAGAAGAGTTAGACACAAAGCAGAGTTTAGTGAAGCGGCCATTTTTAGGGAGGAAGACAGAAAGATATGAAAAGTATGACCTCTCATTCACATGGAGCTGGCCAGAGTCCCACAAGTACTGAGGAAGCAATGTCTTTCCATCAGAAAGCCTGGGTCAAAGTGTAGGAGGAATAAAAGGAAAGGATTCCTGAGAGTGAAAGATGAGAGCAGGAGTCAGTAGGGAGAGCCTGTTCTGGGGCGTTCTGAGAGACCTTGACTCAGGGAAATATTAGAAATTTTACCTTCAGAACCTGGGTCATGTGCCATATGTTATCCGGAACATATAGGGAGTGTGGGTAGTTTGGTCTGGAGCATGGGTCCTAGAATCTGGCAGCAAAACGTTGGTCCTTGTATTCAGTGTATGAAACAATTTATACATGAACAGAAGTTATAGTAGAGAGTATAGATAAGTACTATATTGTTGTTTGCTGTTGTTAGATGCTGTTGAGTTAGGTCCAACTCATAGTGATCCTATGTTCAACAGAACAAAACACTACCCAACACTGTGCCATCGATAAGATCTTTTTTATGTTTAAGCCCATTGTTGCAGTCACTGTGTCAATCCATCTACTTGACAGTAAACCTCTTTTTCATTGAGAGTGGAGGCACTCTCCCAAACATGATATCCTTCTCCAAGGACTGATCCCTCCTGAAAACATGTCCAAAATATATAACATACAGTCTGACAATCTTGTTTCCAAGGAGCACTCTGGTTACACTTCTTCCAGGTTCTTTTGGCAGCCCATGGTATATTCAATATTCAATATTCATGTCCAGAACCCCAATTCAAAAGCATCAAATTTTCTCCTGTCTCACTTATTTGCTATCTAGCTTTCACAAGCATATGATGCAACTGGAAATACATGTGCACGAGTCAGGCACATCTTCATTTTCAATGTGACATCTTTACTTTTTAACACTTTAAGGTACTATATTGTTGTTGTTAGGTGCCGTCGAGTCGGTATCTGACTCACAGCGACCCTCATAGGGTTTTCAATGGCTGACTGTTTCGGGATTGCCTTGAGAGTGGATTGCCAAATCCTTCTCCCATTTTTGCAGTGCTGGGAATTGAACTCGGGACCTCAGAGACTGCAGCGCAGCGCTCTACCCACTGAGCCAAATCCCAGCCCCAAGGTACTATATTAGGAATTGTTAAAAAGGAGAAACAAATGCTTTTCTAAATGATATATTCTTTCAGAGAATTGAGGTAATTTCTTTTATAAGGAACCAGGGTAGATCTAGTGTATGTCATTAGTGACATATTATGACATTATTGTGGATTTGTTTAGTAGTCTGCTTATCAATGGAATCTAGAGACATGCCACTTGATATGAGTTATTGTAAAAGAGTAGGTCCACACCTTGAGTGGTGGTTCCTTGTGATACAGCCTCTATAAGTCACTGGGTGCAACTCTTTTATAATTATTCATTCATTCAGTACTGAGCATCAAAACCAGGGCTCCATGCATGCTAGGTAAGCACTCCACTATTGAACTGCACCCCAGCTCTTTTTAAATTTTTTGGTTTTGAGCAGGTTCTCACTAAATTGTGTAGGTTGCCTCTAGCCTCAAACTCACAATCTTCCTTCCTCAGCCTCCCTACTTGTTGGGATTACAAGCTTGTACCATTACTCCTAGCTAAAGTGCTGATTTTTATGTCAGCTCTGTTTACATTTTTTTTTTTGGAAAAAAAGAGAACTGGCCAGAACAAATGATAAAGACCCCACTCAGAGCAAAAGATGGTATCTTATGTCAACAAATACCATAGCTCGAACATAGTCTTAGATTGTAAGACATCAATGAAAGGAGAGAATTTACTCCTTTAAAAATTCACTAATATTTCCATTAATAAAAGGTAGGGAGCCAGGCCTGGTGGCACATGCCTGTAATCCCAGGACTCAGGAGTCTGAGGCAGCAAGTTTGAGAGTTCAATACCAGCCTGGGCTATGTAACAAGACCCTATCTCAAAAAACCCAACCAACCAACGAACCAACCAACCAAAAAGGCAGAGGATAGCTGGGCAAGGTGAGGTGCCCCAGTAATCCTAGGTACTTTGGAGGCTGAAGTGGGAGGATCAGGAGTTTGAGGCCAGCCTGGGCTACATAGATCCTATCTCAAAAACTCAAAAACAAAAGCCAAAACAAAACAGAAAAAGATGTAAAGAGATGGCATCTCTATAGACATTGTTAGTTTTGTAAATACTAATAAAAGTTCTTGTGTTTTCCCATGTCATCTACTTAAACTAATTATGTATGACTGAATGAAAAGAAGAAGCCTTCTGATGTTGCCAATATGTAAAGCTTCTGGTAGCATGTAATAGACCCTGGTGGTTGAGGACGTGAGTTAAAGAATAGTGAATATTTGAATCCTGGCCTTTCCAATTATTAGCTATATTATCTTGGAAAGTTATAAAGCCTCAGTTTGTACATAAGGCTAATAAAGCTTTGTTCATATGTATGGAACATTTAATATACTGCCTGGCACAGAATAATTGTTCAATAGCCAATGACAGTTACTATTGTGAATCTGGCTCCATGAAGAATGGTCACTTCACTCTTCAAATACAAGACATTCCTAAATTATCTAGGACTTGGTTTCTCTGTCGCTTTCTTTTACCAGCCTATTTTATTTAGAAAGTTGCAACTTGATTGATACATTTAAATGTGGGATTAAATATTCACTCAGTTCAAGTGTTCATGTCTGCACTTGAAACAAAAACTTGATAACCTGAGGCATGAATACTATGTAATTTGAGTCTAGTGAAATCTTAAGGTCTTGAACTTTGACTGTCCAAAATCTTGGCTAACTCTGATACTTGGACTTTGTTCCTTTAGGGTATTATGCCTATTTGTGTTCCTAATGCCTAACTTCAGTCTCTTAAATAGTTGGTGCTCAATATAATGTTGGTGAGGTATGAATGGTTCATTGGGGAAGTTTTTGCAATAATTTGGTTGATCAATGACATTTGACCTTTGTGAATGAATCTCCAATTGGGTGGATTCTCTATGTATAGGTAAAAGAGAAAGAGGAGAGAAATATTCCCTGTTCTTTCAAAAATAAGGGATTCCAGTAAGTTTCTAAATAATAAGTCATAATATAAAAAGACTCGCCACTCACCATTTTAAAGGCCTAGCACCATAGCACTTTAGGAAGTCTCCTAGGCCAACACCCCTTATTCTACAGAGGTGAAAACTGAGATTTGAAGAGTTTAAGCCATTTGCGCAAGGTCTCATGGTTAGTCCAGTGGCAGTCAGGACTGAAGTCCAGTCTCTAAAACCACAGTCAGGTCACAGTCTTTTCACCTGCCATTTCTCCTGTAAGAGAGTTTCCTGTTATTCAAACATACCTTTTAATAGGAAAACAGGTGTGAACAAGAGTATCAGAATGGTGTTCTGATTATTGCATTCACCTTTCGCTGGGTGCAGTTCACAGGCACACTCACGCAGGACCTTGCACTGCCCACTTGTCAGCGCACCGCCTTTACGGGAACGCCAGCAACGCTGACTGAGCTCCATTATTTGCATTAATTCATTTAGCTAGCAGGGGAAATGGGTGGTTAAAGCGTTCTCAGTTGTTAGAGAGGAAGAGGTAAGACTGCGCTAGCACCCACTATCAGAGCCTATCTTCAGATAACAAGCAGAAATGGAGGTTGGGAAAAAAGCAAACAGGGGCAGAATAAATGTGGGCGTGGGGGGCTGTGCTGTGGAGTGGGCAAGAGGATGATCAACTTATTTGAGATTTTAGAATGTTTATATCAAGACTGAGTAACCAAATAAAAACCCACCTCCTCCAGAGAGCCCTGGAAAGTTTAAAGGACCTCCTGAGGGAACGAGTTCCTGTAGTTCGTGCCGCATCCCCGTCTCCTCCGCTCTTCTCCCGGGACAGCAGCCCCCACCCGCTACCTCAACCTGGTGTCCCGCGCTTCTCCTCTCCTTCTAGCCCTGCCTTCGCTGCCCGAAGGGAAACGCAGGCTTCAGCAGCTCTCGGGGCTCATCCATCAGCCCGGGAGGCAAAGGGGAGGAGAGAGGCGGCGGGAGGAGGAGTTTCTGGGCTGCCGGGAGCCCCCGCTGGGGCCGCGGCGGCGCAGCGCCCTTCCCCCCGCGCGCTGATTGCTGTGGCGTCCCGCCCGACCCCGCCCGCGCGTGTGCGAGGGAGGGCGAGCGCTGGGTCGGCCCGATGGGGGTAATCGAGGGTTTCGGGGACGCCGAGCGGCACATTCCTCTTCCCAAAGGGTGAGGGAGGGAAGTCAGCGGCCCTCGCGCCAGTCCACTTTCTCTGCGCGATTCCCGGAGCTCCCTGCAGGAGGTGAAAGTCCCCGGCAGGTCCGGATGGCGTAGATGCGCCGTAGCCGCCGAGGAGCGCAGGGCGGGGAAACTTTCCTCCACTTTCCCCCAACTTGCTGCCAGTGGATCCGCTCTTGACACACCGCTGCCGAGGTACGTGCCGGCTCGGCCCTAGGGCTGCAGTCCGCGCCCGGATGCCCTGGCTGCGCCGCTCGCGCGGCACCCGCCCGGCCGCGGGCTCTGCAAGCTGCGCGGTGCCACTATGCGCGGCGCGGGTTGTTGGTGCCTGCTCGGCGGCCAGAGGCTTTCCAACCGCTGGGACCCCTGGTCCGGGGAGGGCGGCGTTGGTCGAGCGGTGTCAACGTTCGCGTGAGCGGGGACCCCTAGCCGGCAGTACGCGGGGAGCCGCCGCCCGGCGTGAGCAGAGCTGCAGCAGAGCGCAGTCCCGGGCTCGCCCTCGTTCTTCCTCTCCACGTTCCCCGCGCTCGCCCTCGCTCTTCCTCTCCACGCTCCCTGTTGATTCCTGCGAGGCTTGCCGGCCACTTCCCTCCGGGCGCGTGACAGCGTCGGTGGGAAAGGTTTGTTGTGGGTTTGCACTTAATTGCGGTGGCATAGGCCGCGCGTCTCCAGGACTCGCGCACAGATGCGAGCTGCGGTCCCAGCGGACCGCGCCCTCTGGGTGCTCAGTAGGCGGCGCGGTGCCCTGCAGCCAGAGACCCTGCCGCGTATGCGCCCGGGTTAACTCGGCCGCGCTTCCTGGCTTATTTTGAAGGCTTCTGAGTGTCTTAATTTGGTTCCGACAAACTTGGAAATCTTAGGCTGTTGCTAGAAGAATCTGTTTGCCCACTTGTTCTTATTAGGGCATTGGCTCCACTTTCCTTAATCACATAGTGGCGTTGTCAAATAGGAACTACCTTGACAGAATAGAACCTGATGGATTTGGTAAAAATCTGTGAGAAGAAAATCGCCTCATTTCCTTAACTGTGAAATGGGAATAATAGTGCTGAGCCCAACAACGTCGCAGTGACCATTGAATGATTTAATGTGTGTAAAGTACTAGAACAGTGCCTGGCACCGCGGAAGCGTTGCACGTGCGTTAGCGCTGCTTGCTCCAGCCCTGTGGTGACGGGAGAAGACTTACGAGGGCAGGGAATAGTAGGAGTGATAGGCTAAAATGGAAAACTGGGCATTTTCAAGTTCCATCTTTCTTCGAAAAAGTGAGCGGTTTAGGAGAAATCTCCATACGAAGCAAGAGCACATCAAAACCTTTTAACCTTGCTGAAATAGTACTCTGCACTGAAGGCAGTTACTTAAGTGGAAACTGGGCTGTTTCTTTTGGGTGGTAATAATAACTAACTGTGTGCTGGACACTTTCGTGTCTTTACCTGTACAGTCACACTTAAGCATTACACCTACTCTTTGGTTAAAATCACTATTAATAGCCCCATTTTACAGATGAGACACTGGAGGTTAAGTTACTTGCCCAATATCATAGCAACTTTCTGTTTTAACTCCTGAGCTACGTTGGTGGTGGTCGTGGTGGCGGTGGTGGGAGAGAGAGCAAGTGCAGTCAGCTTTGTGTGTAGTTAGGCATGGTCTTCTCTGATTGCCCAGCTTCCCACTTGAATTGAGCAGATCTTTTGGAACACAGACAAAGTATCTGTGATTAATTTAACTGGTCATACTTATGCGAATGGGGTGCTAAATTATAGCTCCTCTGAGATTGGCTCCAAATAATTATAAATATAAACTCTGGCTTGTGTTAATATGGATCTTTATTCTTAATTTCTTTTATTAATTCTCTAGACATTGTTGATCACTAGGCTTCCTTAGGAAACAGCTTGAGGTTGGCACAGGAGGCAGAGAAATAATTCTTACCCCCTTAAGGGCTATTAAACTGAACTTCATGCCATTGTGTCAGTTAAAGGATGTTGCTCGGTTTCTTGATGTTCTTTGCTTTTGGCATTAATTCTTCATTGTTTAGTGTTTCAAGGCTTCAGCATATTTTTTGTCCTTCAGTTTGTCTTTGTCCTTTGTCAACTTTAATTTTTCCTGTTGTGATGGAATATGACCATTACATGGCAGCTTTGATTAGTAACTGTTGATTCAGCTCATGTTTTTAAATATAAAAATCACCAACGTGGTTTTGAACACCAGCACTTCAAAGGCAATCCCTGAGGAATTCATTGTTATTTTTAGTGTTAGCCAATAGGGGGAGCACAACATACTATTGATGTCTGTCAGGCACATAAACCTGTTGGTAGAGTATTATACATACATTTCAAAAGTGGAAAATGTGGCTTTATCCAGCAAAATAACCAGGTTGCTTTCTGAGATTGCAGTGGAGAATTGGATTTAATTTCAACTGATTAAAATGACTTTGAGGATAGGGACTATATGTTGAATGTTGGTCAAGAATCCTATGGTGGCTGGACAGATATTAAATGTGCACAGGGCTTTTTTTTCCTAATTTGATTTCCGTAAGAGGTATGTATGTAAAATATTTTTGTGTAGTTTTAATAGTATTTCAGATTATTTAGGAGAACTGGTGATCCAGAGAAAATCATTGTGAATCCTTTTGTAATGTCTCATTTGTCTTTTGTAGAAAACTGAATATAATGAAATTGCTCTCAGGTTGGTGCACTCACAGACCTGTTATTATTATCATTCATTAACATCTTCCAAGGGCAAGATAATGAAAAGTATCATTGACCCTGAGTTATAATTCCATTACTTGCATTCTTCAGAGGTATATATTTTAGTACAGGTTGAATATCCCTTATTCAAATTGCTTGGGACCAGAAGTGTTTCGGATTTCTTCATATTTGGGAATATTTGCACATGAGATATCCTTAGGAAGTGACCCAAGTCTAAACACAAAAGTTGTTTCGTATATACTTGATACTCATAGCCTAAAGATAATTTTATGCAGTGTTCTTAGTACACCTGCATTTTGGTATTGACCTGTCATATGAGGTCAGGTGTGGAATTTTCCACTTGTGGTTTAATATTGTTGTTGTTGTCCTTAGGTGCGGTCGAGTTGGTATCTGACTCATAGGTACCCTATGTACAACAGGCAAAACAGTATTGTTAGTGCTTCTCTACGATTCATAGGGTTTTCAATGGCAGATTGGTTTTGGGGAGTGGGTTGCTGGGTCCTTCTCTCAAGCCTACAGGACCTGGTGTTCCCAGGCGGTCTTCTATCCAAGTACTAACCAGGCCCGACCCTTCTTAACTTCTGAGATCTGACAGGATCTGATGCCACAGTGGTACTGCTGCAGACAGTTTAATATTAGATGCTGAAAAAATTTTTGAATTTTGGAACATTAAGGATTTAAAATTTTTGGATTAGGATGCTCAACCTGTGTAGTAATAGTTTGAAGTATATTCGATTCTAATATAGGTACTTATGATATGTCTAAATATACATATAAATAATAAGAATTAACATGCTTGGAAAATCAGTCAGACTCACCTTTATAAAAAGGTTTTCTATCTTTGTAGTTTTGTAGGCCATTTTCCTTTGTTTCCTTTTTTGTCTCTTGTGTATCATGTATTGTGAATTTAACTTTACCCCATTAGCAATGTGAAGGTCAAATGGATCCTATTTTAAAATAGCATTCAAATTTTGTCACTTTTTTCTAAATCTCAGCATTGCACTTATACTTCAGAGTAGCATTTATTCAAGATCTCATTTAGTCTTGCATTCTCCAATCTACTTTATTCTTTCCACAGATGTTTATCAACCCCCTAGTCTTTAATCTGCTTACGGTTCCTGGCTTTGGAGTTTGGCAAATTAGTGTCATCCAGTCTTCTGATAGCAAGGAGTCACAATGGCTTAAGGATGCCTAGGGCTTTGTCTCAAGAGCCTCTAAAGATTGGTAAAATTGATTTGCTGGAAGCAAACTATTGTCCAGTTCTTTTTAAGACTCAAAGGAATTAATCTTTTGCTTTTGTGTACAAATTTGGTTGTATCTTGTAAAAGTCAAGCGATTGCTTGTTTAACAGCCCAGGGACCTAAAAAAACTCCTGACTTCTTTTAGTACCTAAGCTATCACCAATTTCCTAGGATCATAAATAAGAAATGTTCTCACATTAACATTTTAAGTTTAACAGACAAAACAGAATTTAGAGAATGGCTGGCTAAGTAGAAACATTGCTGTAATA
>VMDO01000116.1:207435-248553 GCA_007922755.1 Pedetes capensis
TTTTTTTTTTTTTTTTTTTTTTTTTTTTTTTTTTTTTTTTTTTTTTTTTTTTTTTTTTTTTTTTTTTTTTTTTTTTTTTTTTTTTTTTTTTTTTTTTTTTTTTTTTTTTTTTTTTTTTTTTTTTTGTTGGTATGGCGGGGCAGGGAGCTCAAACCAGGGCCTCACACATACTTTGCAAGTACTCTCCCACTGGGTGGTATCCCAACCCATTTTTAATTTTTTTATTTTGAGAAAGGGTCTAAGTTACATAGGCTGCCTTTGGCCTTGAAATCAAGATCCTCCTGCTTAGTTGGGATTACAGGACTGTGCCACCGTGACTGGATTGAGGCTTTTTCTTATATTTTCAATTTTTTTTTACATTTAAAAATGTTAACTACTTTTTAAAATTTGCATGACTTGAATTGGATAAATGTCTTCAGGGATCTTTAACTTAAAAGTAGGGCTGGGGTTTAGCTTAGTTGAGAGAGTGCTTGCTTTGTGCTCTCTGAGGCACTGAGTTTGATCCCTAGCACCTCAAGAAATGGGAGAAGGACCTGGCAGCCCCACTACTGAAACAATCCTGAAAACAATCAGTTGTCAAAAACCCTATGAATAGCAGAGAAGCACTGACATAGTGCTGGGCATGGCACAGTGGCCAGGAGTGTTTCATTCTATTGTATATAGAAAGAGTCACTATGAGTCAGACCCCAGTCTGACTGGGCACCTAACAATAACAACTTGAAAGCAATCTTGCATTGCCACTAGAAATATGACAACTTATAATGTAAGAATGAATATGTTATATGAAAAGCTAGCCTTTAACAAATAATAATGAACCTTTACCAGATTCAGTGAGGACTTTTGTATCCTTAGAAGGAAATTAAGTGTACTAAGATCCATGGCAATAATTTCATCGGTTCCACTGCTTCAGAGTAACACTTGGAATGATAGCAGTGTTTCTTTGTAGCGTTTCATAAAACACAAGCTGTTGCTAATTTGTTCAGTTTCTAGTCAAGCTGAAATAAATCAACAGGCTTGGAAAGGCTTTATATAAATGATCTGGGTCCATTTCCTGGGCTCTGTCCATTTCTAGATTTCTTTTAGATTTTTTGAAATAGCGCATTTGCTTGTTAATGGACATCATGCTTTCTTTTCTGTGCTTGCAAAGTTAAGATTTAACATAGATTTCTGAGCATTCTGCTGTTCCCTGGAGACTAGAGATTTTGATCTCTTACTCTTTCAACCAAGATGTGTATAATATTTTGTGTTTGCTGCAATATTAATATAAATTCTACCTCAGGCTACTCTTCATTTGGACCTTATTCTGCATTTTTTATTCTTCATTCTTTTCAGGCCAAAGATGCAGACTTTAATAGGCTGACAATTGCTGGCCATATTTAAAATGGAAGGTCTGGAGTAAGAGTCACAGAACCATGTCTTTAGCCCATCCTTTTATATCCTGCTGATAACTCTTATATGGGGGAGGGGTAGTGGTTAATGTCTGATACTTGTGCCAGTGTTTCCTTTATGTTGAAAGCATCTTCCAGTTTGGGAAGAGACCTCTGAGTGATGTGTACAGCCTGGCAAAGTTCATTTTTAGAATTTAATATCAAACTAGTCTACAACCATACCACCCTGGCATCCAGTCTTGTCAGATCTCGGAAGCTAAACAGCATTTGGCTTGTTTAGTACTTGGATGGGAGACCACTTGGGAATATCATGTGCTATAGGCTTGGGAGAAGGACCCAGCAGCCCACTCCTGAAACAATCAGCTATTGAAAATCCTATGAATAGCAGAGAAGCACTGACTATAGTGCCGGGGGTGACACAGTATCAGATGGTGTTTTGTTCTGTTGTGCATAGGGTTGCTATGAGTTGGACCCAGCTCCATGGCACCTAACAACAACAACAATGTCAAACTGTTGCCAGGATAATAATTTAAAGTAAGTCTGAAATACTAGCTGTATCTTCACTTTAAGAAAATAGATAATAAAGAAGCATCTACTCTCCCCACCTCTTGGTCACAGGGATCTGAGGGAAAGGGGCCCTCTGAGTGGCACACTATTTGCTGTAGGAAGAAACACCTGCTTCTCTGTCTTTCCAATCACATGATTCATTTGTCTAGTATGTGTCAGATTTTTGTATAAAATTGCATATGGACCATTTGTAAAAGTACATTTAAGTCGATTAGTTCCTGATAACATGATCTTCTGAAAACAGTTTTTACAGATCCTAGACCTTGAGCTTTCCTGTTGATCAGATCACCTTGGGAGGCTGCCTGCAGTTTCACAAGCTTGATGGCAAACACCGTTGGAGGATGAGAACAACAGATGGGCAATGTGAAGGTTCTAGCAGGACTTTGAATTTCTTTTTTACTGTTTTATAGTGGAAATTTGATGAATACTTAATTCCATTTGGTGTGCAAAAAGAGCACTTTTGAGGAGTAGCATTATGTTAGCATTTTTATCGATTCATGTGTTTTGACAGTGTGATGTTGGTCCTTGGATGCAAAACTGTGCTGCTGGCTATTTGGAAAGTTCACTTCACAGAACCATGTAGCTGCATGATAATTGCTGGAGCAGAATCCCTCCCCCCCATACTAGGAAGGTTATTTGAGGCTTGGTACTGAGATTCTAATCACAAAAGCTCATGTTCATGGGGTACGCTAAGTACTTTTGTGTGATCTTCACTGTGTTGTGAGTTGCCTCTTTTATGGCTTTTTTTCCTTAAAACAAAATAAAATCAAACACAAAACACTTCTGAGTATCCATAAAGAGTAAGTGCCTCATTTTGTCATATTAGACTTTACAGTTGCCTGGCAGATTCACCTTACAGGGAAAGCACCATTGACTCATTGCATACATTTTGCACCATGGCAGGGTAAGGTCTTCCCTATGTGTGTGGGAGAAGTTTCTGATCTTCTAAATGGGCATTGTTTCTGAGCTATCTCTTTTTGCCAAAGCCTTTCCAAACAGACATTCCTATGAATTTTATTTTTGTGACTTTAGAGAAATCATAACTTGTCACATATTCAGAATATACCATATGAATTATGAAAAATACATAGGCTAACAACCCATTTTGTGAAGACATACCTGTGTTTGGTTTTAATTCATCACATTCATTATTAACTACAGCTTCTATACAGCCATTGGCTATATCATGTTTTTATGGGAGCCAGGGAAAGGATAGCCTGCTTGTTAAATTTCACATTTTTCTGTATTTGTGCCCTTTTCAGTTTGTGTCATCTTTGTTTCATTGTTAGAGTGTGTGTTCAAAGTTTTAGTTTCATTCAGCGTGTGGGCTAAAGAGATTTCCTTTAGAACCACTTCTATTAAGTTTTTGAAAATGCCTCCAGAAAGTATCACATGTAGATAGTGTGCTGGGTAGGGCTTTTGGTAATGTTTGAATGGGAAATAGCTAAACTCAGAGCAGGATTTCACTTAATTTAGATGGATAGGGAGGCCTAGAAAGGGGAGGGAGGTGTCTAATTTATTGGAAGGAAGTTCACTTTTGCATCATAATAAAAGATTTAAATGTTCTCTTTGGAATTAATATATATTTCATGTAGGCATATATGTAAGAGCTTTGCAAAGGAAATTTTAGCTAAGGTTGAGGTTCTGTAGTTGGCAACTCTTGTAACCCCAAAGATCCTATTCTCCAAAAGCCAGCAAAAAGCAGTCTGTTTCCAATTGTGTATCAAAAAATAGTGAAATTAAGCCAAGAAAAATGATCATTTGGGGGTTGAGTTGCTCTTTTTGTAAAGCATAAAGGTGAAAGGACTGTAGATGCACATTTTATAAAGAATTTTCTAGTTTTTCTGTTGGCTTCCAGATTTTTCTCAAGTGCTCTATATTGGAAAGTAAGAATGATTTTAGGATGAAAGACTTTCTCCTCCTTTGGTTCCTTTCTGTTTCTCAGAGAGTGCATAGATGGGCAGTTAAGTAGTTTCTACTGACACTAAGGGGTCTGGACTCAGTGTTCTGGGACCAGCTTCTGTTTTTGGTGAAGCCTTTTCCTGTCTGAATGGTACTGGGTTATGGACTCACAGCACTGAACCTGATGCTGTAGTTTTTTCTTACACTTTTACCATGCTTTCAACTGAACTGTGGTCCCTACTGCTCAGCTGGGAGAGAAAATCTAGGGAGGCTGGTGTGAAAAGAGGGAGGCAAAAAGTTGGATGATGCATGGGTGAATATATTTTCCTTACACAAGTCAGAAGGACCTTGCCTTTCTGTGTGCCTGCTAGTGGTTTCAGGATTAGTGGTCCCATGAGACCTAGGTGTTAACTAAGAAGCCTCCTTTCCATCACCAGAAGATCACCCCCAGCAGCTCATAGTTCCTGTTTCTCACACCTTACACCTCCACGGAGTGTTGAATAAGAGTTTCCTGATGGTACAGAATCAGATAACCGATAGTCCTGTCAGAGCTAGTAATGTCTTAGCACTTCGTTCCTCTCTTCTCTCACCTCTCATTTACTCCTCAGCCTGCTGCAGGCAGGCTCCCACGCCCACCATACCAAGACAGGACCCAAAAATGTGCAAAGTACAAAATTCCGAGCCTGCTTTCAGTCAGCATCTTTATTGTCCTTTCCACAATGCATTTGCTGCTGTAATCTCCTCTTTTCTCTGTTTCCTTAGAACTGGTTCTGCTTTCCCCCTTATGTTCTGATCTCGCTACCTTCTTTTTTCTTTTCTTTTTCTCCCCTCTCTCTATCTCTCCCCTACTCTCCCTTCCTCCCTCTGTCTCTCTTTTGGTACACAGCGGGGTTGGGGTGGGGCTGAACCCAGGACCTTCTGCATGCTTTGCAAGTGCTCTACCACTAGGCTGTACCTTGGTCCATTTTTTATTTTGAGCAGTGTCTCACTAAGATATGCAGGCTGCCTCTGGCCTCACACTCATGATCCTCACACTCATATCACTAAGATATGCAGGCTGCCTCTGACTGGAGTTGCTGGGATTACAGGTGGTGCCGCCACACCCACTTTTGCAGTCTTCCTTTTCAATGCTTAATCCTGAAGTATTGGCGTTTGTATTAGTCCATTTTCTGTTTCTCCCAGGTGCTTGTCAGCTGGTCATGCTATAGGGGCTTGTGTGTTGTGATACTGAAAGCTATGTCACCAGTATTTCAGATACAAGTAGGGCTACCCATGGTGGACAGATTTCAACTGAGCTTCCAGAGTAAAACAGACTAGGGAGAAGGATCTAGCAGGCCACTCCCAAGACAATTTTAGCCATTGAAAACTCTATGAATAGTAGAGAAGCACTGTAAAATATAGTGACAGAAAACAAGCCTCCCAGGCTGGAAGGCATTTAAGAAACTGGGGAATAGTTGCCTCCTCAAAGTAGAGTCAACCTTAATGACAGAAATGGAGTAAAGCCCCTGGGATCTCCTTTTGCTAATGTGGCACAACTCAAAATGAAAAGCAACATAGCGTCTGCAACAGTGGGCTCAAACACAAAAAGCTCATGTGCATGGCACAATATTGGGGAATGTTTCGTTCTGTTGTTCATAGGGTTGCTATGAGTTGGATTTGACTCAAGGAAACCTAACAAAAGCAACATCTTCTGTTGCTATAACAAAATACCTTAGATAGGGTGATTTATACAAAATAAAGGTTTATTCAAGAGCTGGGATTTAGCTCAGTTGGTAGAGCACTGCTCTGCAGTCTCTGAGGTCCTAGGTTCAATTTCCAGCACCACAAAAATGGGAGAAGAATGTGGCAATCCTCTCCTAAGGCAATCCCAAAACAACGAGCCACCGAAAACCCTACGAGGGTTGCTATGAGTCAGAAATGACTCGACAGCACCTAACAACAACAAAGGTTTATTCAGCTCATGGTTCTAAAGACTGAGCAGTTCAAGATTCGGTGACTACATCTGGTGAGGTTCTTCTTGTGAGTGGAAGAACTTGTGCAGAGTCTCCAGGCAGTGCAAAGGAGACAGAGCATCCAAGTCAGGTCTCTTTTTCCTCTTCTTCTAAAACCACAGTTCCATTGGATTAGAGCCCCACCCTTATGGCTTTATCTTTTATTTATTTATTTATTTATTTATTTATTTATTTAATACTGGGGGATTGAATCTAGCACCTTGCATGTACTTTGCAAGTGCTCTACCACTCAGCTGTACTCCTGGCCTTTTGTATTTTTCCTCTTAAGACAGAGTCTAAGTTATTCAGGCTGCCCCTGGCTTCAAGCTTGTGAGCCTCCTGCCTCTGCTTCCTGAGTTGCTGAGACTACAGGCATGCACCACCACGTTATTTAACTTAATTGCCCTCCAAAGGTCCCACCTCCTTTCTAGCCTCTTGATACTTCACAATGAGGATTAAAATTATACATTAGTTTTGGTGGGGAGATTCAAACCTGCTAACATAATTTTCGCTTTCCCTTACTTTTCTCAGTCTACATTTAGTTGCCCATATTGCCATGCTTCATTGGCCACATCTACACCAGGAACTTCCAGTTTCATATTTTATACCTATATTTTCAGCAGCCTGTTGGGCAATGCTACCTTGTTGTTCCGAAGTCTTTCCATAAAAATCAAATTTAAAATCCAACATACTACTCTGTGATCCATGGTTTCACTTCCCTTATTTCTCATGTCAGTAAGTAACAGCAGTTACCAAGCTAGGAGTCTCAGCCATAATTTACTTCCTTCTCTTTATTTCCCTAAACTGAATTTCCCCGATCCATGGTGTCTTACCATTAGCATATCTCTTCAGGTGGTATTTTCTTCTCCATTTACAAATCATCTCTCACCTGGGCTATTCCAGGCATCCTGGTTTCAGAATGTCTATCACAGTTATTCATCCATTATCATTGGCACCTTCTAAAACACTTCTGTTCTTTTTGTTTTGTGCATCTTAAAATCTTTGCTGTCCCAGTATGCTTAGCATGGAATATATGATTATTATCAATCTGGCCTCAACCTAGTTTTTTAGACTTTTCCTTTTCTTCTTCTCAGTGAACTTCACTATGTTCATACCAGGCTCCTTCTGGTTTCCAAAGCATGGTGTGTGCTCTCATACCCTATTCCTGTTGTGTCTATCCTTTCTTCTAGCATGCCTTCAATTCCCTCCTTCATAGGGGTCCCTGTCTACTCCTCCTGGCCCTGTCTGTTGTCATCTCCTCCAGGGAAGCTTCACATAGCTCCTTCTAGAAGATGCTTTTCTTGCCAGCTCCTGAGAACTTTTTCTTCCAGTGGCAGATTGTGGACTTCCCTAGAGGAGGATTAAGTCTATATCAGTCAACTTTCTGTCACTGTAATGAAATACCTGAGTTAATTAACTTATAAAGAGAAAAGGTTTGTTTTGACTCACAGTTTTGGAGGTTCTAGTCCATGATTGATTGGCTCTGCTGTTTGGGGCCTGTGGAAAATCAGTACATCATGGTGGGAAAGATATGATGGAGCAAAATCACTTACATCTTTTCCAGGAAGCAAAAAAGAGGAAAAAGGCAGGGATCCCATCTTCCTCTCCAAGGGCATGCCTATAATGACCTAAGGGCTTCCCACTAGGCCTCATCTCTTTAAGGTTCTGTTGTTGTTGTTGTTGTTGTTAGCTGCCGTCAAGTCAGTATGCAACTCATAACAACCCTACATACAGCACGTGAAACACTATTGTCAGTACTTCTCTGCTGTTCATGGGGTTTTCAATGGCAGATTGATTGGGAGTGGGTTGCCAAGTCCTTCTCCCACTTTAAGGTTCTACCACCTCCCAATAGTGCCACCCTGGGGACCAAGTGTTTAGTTTGGGATTAGAGTAGGCTTAGAAATTTTTTATTTTTATTTTTATTTTTTAAAGTTAATTTATTTATTTTGGTGGTGCTAGGGATCAAATCCAGGTCTTTGTGCGTGCTAGGCAAGTGCTCTACCACTGAGCTACACCTCAAGCTCTTGGAGTAATCTTAAAGAGAGTAAGTCTCTTTAAAGATGAGAATGGCTGGGGTTTAGCTCAGTTGGTAGAGTGCTTGCTCTGAATGCTCTGAGGCCCTGGGTTCAATCCCCAGCACCACAGAAATGGGAGAAGGGCTTGGCAGCCCATTCCCAAAACAATCAGCATTGAAAACCCTATGGATAGCAGAAAAACACTGATAGATATAGCGCCTCTTTCATTCTGTTGTACGTAGGGTTGCTATGAGTCAAACCTGACTCAATGGCTTCTAACAATAACAACAACAAAGATAAGAACAACCAGAGAGGTTAGGTGGCCTGCCCAAGATCACGTAGTAGTGCTTCCCCCCTGTCCCTCTTCTACCAAGTTTCTACCCAAAAGCTAGAATGATTCTGATAAAGCCTGCCAGATCTATCATTTGCTTATTACTCTCTACTATTCCTGTCTTTTTTTTTTTTTTTTTTTTTTTAAAGCAGGGTCTTGCTGTATAGCCAAGGCTGGCCTGGAACTTGCTATGTAGCCTAGATTGACATTGAACCTGTGATCCTCCAGGCTCAGCCTGTATTCCTGTTTTTCAGAGTAAAAGCCAAAATACTTAGAGCCATCTGTAAAAGCCTGCATAACAGCTCGTGGCTTCAATGCCCATTTTCTCTGTTCTTCTTGCTCGCTCTGCTCCAGCTGCCTGGCCTGCTTGCTGTTTCTTGAGTGCACCAGACACACTTTGCCTCAGGGCCTTTGTACATACTACTTCCTTTGCTTGGAAGAGTTTTCTCCCAAGTCTCTAAAGTTCACTCCCCATAGGTCCTTGGCTCAAAACATGAAACAAACCAAAGACTCACATGCATACTTTCTTTCCTGTTCTCTGTTTTGTTTGTTTTCTTAGCATTTATCTCTACTATACAGGTACGTACCTTGTTTATAATCTATCTCCCTGGACTAGAATGTAAACTCCATAAGGACAGAGACTTTTATATTTTTGTTCCCTATTGAATCCCCAAATCTAGAACAGCCCTGGCATGGAGCAGGCACTTGGTAAACATTTGTTGAGTGAATACATGAGTTAGAAGAAGCAAGATTTTATGAATTTCTTATAGCTCCAGTTAAACCTACGCTCAGAGCATTCAAAAGTGGAAATCATCAGGTGTGTCTGGAAGAAGGAGAATCTGCTTTTTAAAAGCCTCACGTAAGGCATGTTGTAGGAGAGCGCTGATCTCTTTTTTAATTGTCTAACTTGAAGCAGCAACCATGGGCTCTCCCCAGTCTTACAAGTGGTTTGGGAAGATTCCCATTTTACCTCTAACATGCATGGGCTTGTTGTGGTTTCTCTCTGCCTGTGGTTTGCCCTTTAACCCATCCAGCTACAAAAATGAAAAATAAACACAGCAGTAAAGGAAAGAGCTGGGGGAGAGGGTGTGTGGGGCAGTAAAGGGAAGAGCTGGGGGAGAGGGTGTGTGAGGGGCAGAATTTCCCTGTGGCCCCAACATCCCCTTTGGATATGAGCCCATCCTGTTGGTGGCTCATGGCACTTTCTAGATTTGCCCTGCTTGGGGCCTATACGCCAAGGAACAGTCTCGAGACTGCCTGGCCAGATGTAGCTTGAGTTTTCTTTTTTGTTCTATCTTCTTTGAAAAGAAACGTTCATTTTAGGCAAAAAGGACATTGGGGGAAAGATTTTTAAAAGTTAAATACCATCTTAATTTTGAAGTGAAGTTTTAACCCTTCTCAGGTTGGAGGGCCATTGTTGAAGTTACTACTTGCTTTTGTTAGTGGTGCCAGCAAGGAATGAGGATGGTGGGACCCGGTCCTGTGAAACCAAAAACTGACACTCACCAGGGAAGAAATTCCCTTCTGAAGAACTGTCAGATTCTTTGGGGCAGGGGCAATGTAGGATGAAGGTCACACTTCCTGGTAGTGTCTTAGTAAAGCTGGAGTAATTTATCTCCTGCTCTTGCTGAGATAGCATCAGTGTGCTTCCTGCAGGGCTCTCATAGTCATAGTCAGGACAGGAAGCCCAGCTAAGGAAGTCTAAGGCTTAGGAGGAAGTTATTGGCTATGTACAAAGCCTCAGCAGTGTAATTTAGCCCTGGGATTTGAGACTATCAAATTGAAAATAAATTGTCTTGAATGGAGTTATCAGTGGCTAGTTAATAATAATCATAGCCATCATTTTCTGAACCCTAACAAGATACTAGGTATTAAGTGCTTTATGTGTTATTGGTTCCCTTAATCCTCGTAACAACTCTGTGGGGGAGGTAAGTATCATTGTCTCCACTTTATAGATCAGGCACAGAGGTTTAATCAAGTTGCCCATAATTACATTGTTTGGAAGAAGAGCAGGGATTTGAACCCAGGTTGTCTATGTTGTTGTTGTTGTTAGGTGCCATCAAGTCAAGTTCGACTCATAGCAACCCTTTGTACAGCAGATCAAAACACTTGCCAATTCTGTGCCAGGCAAACGATCTTATTTATGTTTAAGCCCATTGTTGCAGACACTGTGTCAATCCATCTTCTGGAGGGTTTTCCTATTTTGCGTTGACCTGCCACTCTCCCAAACATGATGTCCTTCTCCAGGGATTGATCTCTCCTGACTACATGTCCGAAATATGTAAGACGCAGTCTGGCCATTCTTGCTTCCAAGGAGCACTCTGATTATACTTCTTCTAGGACAGATTTGTTGGTTCTTTTGGCAGTCCATGGTATATTCAATAGCCATCTCCAGCACCACAATTCAAAAGCATCAATTCTTTTTCTGTCTCTCTTGTTCAATGTCCAGCTTTCACAACCATATGATGCCACTGAAAATACCATGGCATGAGTCAGACGCACCTTCGTCTTGAATGTGACATCTTTGCTTTTCAATACTCTAAAGAGATCTTTTGCCACAGCTTTTCCTAGAGCAATGTCTTTTGATTTCTTGACTGCTACTTCCAAGAAATCAAAAGGTTGTCTATGGGACCCCTATAACCTTCCATTGGGCTATACAGTAGTCTGCTCCTAGAACACACAGTATGCTGTTACCTTGGGGACTTTGCACTTGCTATTCCCACTGCCTGGGATGCTTTTCCTTTAGACATTGTTCTAGTTTTATCTTTTACCTCTGTGCTTTAGTGTCCTTTCATCTGGCAGGCCTTCCTGATGCCCTGTCTAAAATGGCATCCCTCCTCTTATCATGGTGTGTCTTTAATCTGCTTCAATTTTCTTTCATAGAGTGAACCACTCTTTGACATAAACATTTGTTGTCCCCTCCCCCATGAGAGGGTAAACTTCATGAAAACAGGGATGTGTTTAGTTCATTCCTGTGTGCTTAGCTCCTTGAACAGTGCCCAACATGTGGTAGGTGCTAATAAAAGTTAGTTGAGTGAATGAAAGAAGTAAAATATAACTGCTGATCAAATCTTTGCAACCCTGATTGCAAAACAAAATAACTCGTCCCTGTGTCAGATCTCATCAGATTGCCTATCACCAGAGAGCTACTTCCTCCAGGGCTTGGTTGCATCGTGGTTTAGTGTCAGGCATAGTTCCGGTCTTTTTTTTTGGAAGTCAGGCTATTTCTGGAGGAGCCCCTTTGTAGTGGTTAAGGGCATGGACTATGGAATTAGACAGATCTGGGCTCAAATCCTGGTGCCAGGACTTATTAGCTGGGGACCTTGGGGTTACTTGGCATCTTGAAGCCTCAGTTTTCTCATTGTAAAATGGAGTAAAGGGTATCTATCTCCTTGGGTGGGTGAAAAGATTAAATGAGAAATTATGAGGCATATAATATGTGGTCAATAGATAGTCACTGAGACATTTTGCAGGGTCAGGGAAGAAAACAGGGTATATGCCTCTTATAGGAAGGAGCATGATGGATAAACTCTTGAACAACCACAGAATAATTACAAAGCAGCATGTGGACAAGTCTCGGTTTTGCTACTAACTAGCTGTGTAACAGTGGGTCAGTCATGGAGTCTTTCTAATTCTTGGTTTGCTAATCTGAAAAATTAAAGGGTTGGAGTAGATATTATCTATTTCTAACTTTCTGAGTTGGCTCTGAGTAGATGATGGCATGGACAAATTATAAACAAAATATTAAGGATACACTGTTCACAGTGGAATGAGATTAATGAACTAGTTTTTGGAATGAGGAAAGGGGAAAGAATAGAGTTCCTGGATTTTGAAGACTAGCATAAAATGGCAGATTTTGATAAAATGACCAGATCTGATAAAATTCAGATTTTGTGTCTTTGGGAAGATACTACATTTAAGTATTTTTTTATTCACATATGTTATAGATTAAAATAGCAATATTTTATTTCCTCTCACGATGTCAAGTTGAATGTTTTTATTGTATAATACTTTCCAGTTTTGTTAAATTATTCCTGCTACCTTTACATGGTTACATAGTTCAGATTTCCACAGGGTCTTGCTGTGTAGCCCAGGGTGGCCTCCAACTCACATTGTTCCTCCTGCCTCAGCCTCCCGAGTGCTGAGATTACAAGCTTGCACCACAATGCACAGGTCAAAGTCTCATGTTCTAGGACAGATTCAGGATTAGTTGTTAGTCTATATGATAACAATTACATGTAAGGTATAGAATAAAAGATTTTCTTGTTTAATTTCTTCATATTGGAGATGAAGAAAGTAAAGCCCACAGTGTCTGAGTTTATAAATTGATGGCAGAACTCTTGCCTTCAGTTTCTTTGAGGATGCTTGAAGTTTTCTCTTGTATCCATCTCTTTCTTATTGTTGTTTTATCATTTTTAATTGAGAAATATTCTAGAAATTTATCATCCTTCCATACTAGTTTTATTTAAATGTACACAATAGTATTTTATTTTATTTTAGTGGTGCTGGATTTCTAGCCTGGGGTCTTGCATATAGTAGACATGCACCCTAGTACTGAGCTATCCCCGCAGCCCACTAGAAGCTTTCTTCATTGGCCACATGCTTGTTGGGGCCTGAGGGGAGAGGACTGTTGTCTTGAGAATCTTCAGTGTGCTGAATTTTGCTGGAATAATTGCAGCTCCGTGATTTAAACTCTCTTGATAACAGCTGGTTCCTCCTAATTGATGCTGCTGGTTTGGTGGCAGTGTCAGGCTGAGTTCTGCAGCCACTTGTCTAAACCTCTTCAGCTAATTTAGTAATCACAAGGTAGAATTGGAAAAGGATCCCTATAACTTATACCAGAAATGTTCAGGCAGTGGCTTCTCTACCTTTTGGGAGCAGTATTGTAATATTTTGACTGTTGTTAGGACTCATGTTGTTGTTGTTGTTGTTAGGTGCTGTCAAGTTGGTATCCGACTCATAGCGACCCTCATAGGGTTTTCAATGGCTGACTGTTTGGGGATTGCCTTGGGAGTGGATTGCCAGGCTCTTCTCCCATTTTTGCAGTGCTGGGAATTGAACTCGGGTCCTCAGAGACTGTAGCGCAGCGCTCTCTACCAACTGAGCTAAATCCCAGCCCCGTTAGGACTCATATTTTATATGAATTTGGGATCATTTTTTGATGATGGAGAGAATTTTTAACATTCTACATAATAAAGTTTTATCTCAAAATTAATGTAAAACTTGCTATAAACTACTATTTATTTTATCTTGCTGCTGGTAGTTTTATTATTTTGGTTTAAAGTCTTAGGGTAGTTTAACCATTAAAAAAAAGTGATTATTACTGATTTGCAATGGGCTATGGGGCTGGGGGTGCAGCTCAGTGGTAGAGCACCTGTCTGGCAGGAACTAGGCCTTAGGTTCAGTCCCCAGCACTGGAAACAAAAAAGGCAAACAAACAAGCAAACAAAAACACCCCCAAAAATTGTGTAGGACAGGATACAGGTATTGTTTTAGATGCCATGCTCTTTTCTATTTCCTATGTTGCAATCAAAATATTATTATGATTTTACAAGTGAGGGAGTGGTGAGGGCCAAGTGACTTGTTCAATGTAACACAAATGGATATGCCAGAGTTTGAATTCCCAGGTATAGTTATGTGTTAATTCTCGCTTTAAAGGACACATTCTTATAATGATAAGCAACAAAAATCTTTGGCTGCAAAAATTGTTAATCAAGGGTATACAGAAAAATATTCCCACAAAAAGACATGCAAGTAGAAGAGAGGCCATTGGTTGGGGGGTGGGAGAGGAGGGAGGAGGGGCACAAGAGGGTACGGGGGAAGTTATCTGTGCAATGTACAATGAAACACATATCTGGAAATGTCACAATGAAATGCATGTCAGAATCAAACACATTAAGTTGTACATTAAAAATTTCCAATAAAAATTATTAATGTGAAAAGGGGGTTCTTAGAGTATTGCAAGGGTGGGTGAAAAATCCATTTGTGAATTTGAAAAAAACAGTCTTTCTCAAGCTTGTGAAGTGTATCCCCACTTACCATCACCATTTTGATATGTTTTGCTTGGGAGTGAGTCTGTTGTACCTGGGCTAAGAACTCACTGGGGTTTGGCTCCAAGGAAACCACAGATACCAGGGCCAAATGTGTTGATGCTCTTAGCCAGGAGTGAGGGTAGGCCAGGCCAGGGCCAGAAGAGTGCGGGACACCTGCCGTGGCTGGTGATGTGCACTCTGTGCCTCCTGCTTCCCTTTCCACTAGTCTTCATATGGAATATGTGCTAACCAGTACTATTTAAGACAATCTCTTCCTCTCTTCCTGCCACTGGCAACCACAGCATCTTGAGACTTTCATTAATTCTAGGCTTCAGTATAATAGGTTTCTTTGGGTGAGACAGCCTGCTAATGATGGTAGTTTTTATACTGTACATGTGAAACCTCATTTAATTTGTGTAGCAACCCTGTGACCTAGGTAAGTTTAATTTGTTATTACTTCTCACTCAGGAAGAAACTGAGGCTCCATTCTGATTTCAGCTTTTATGCTTTTATGTTTGACCTGCTGTAAGAATCTTAGCTGATCTTCCATAGGCTCTGGCCTCCCTTCAGTCAGTTCTCTATATAGCATCTTGGGTAATCTTGAAAAACTCAGCCTGATGGTACCTTCCCTTCTCACATCCCTTCTTGAACCTTGCTGCTCTTCTTCCTTTGTGGGCTCTGCTGCAGCCTTGCTGCCTCCAGTGATGGGAACATGTAATGCTTCTCTCCCCAAAACGTCTTTCTTCATCTGACCTTTTAAGCCTCTGCTTACCCTTGGATGTAGACACTCTTCCTTTAGAGTTCTTATCATACTGTGTAATTACATATTTCTGAATATTTGTTTCACTATATTTTAAGCCCATAAGAGCAAAGAACATGTCTCTTTGCTTTGGACATTATATCCTCATTTCCTGGCAGAGTAAGCAATAAATAAAGATTTGTTGATAGAAGAAAGGAAGCTCATAAAATTAAATGTGTTGCCTGAAGTAGTAAATGGTATTACTTTTACTAAAATATAAGTTCCAGGAGGGCAGAATTTCTGACTCCTTTTTTCTTCCCCATTCCACCTGCCCCCTGCAGTACTGCAGGGTCAAACCCAGGCCCTTGCATATGCTAGGAAAGTGCCCTACCACTGAGCTGCCCCCTCCAGCCCCCTTTCTATTTTTTACTTTGAGACAGAATCTTGCTAAATTGTGTAGGCTGCCTCTGGCCTCAAATTTGTGCTCCTCTTGCCTAAGCCTCCTGAGTTGCTGGGATTACAGGCGTGTGCCATGGCTCCTGGATCTTGAGCTCCTTTTTTCATTGCTATATCCTTGTCATCTTGAACAGTGCCTGGCATATAGTAGTAGTAAATGTTTGCTGAATATCAATTGTGCTTGGATTCCAGAGATTCTCATCCAAACCCAGGACTTTTTCCCTCTCTGTGCCAAATCTGTATGAAAATGGGGATTGGGAACTACCAGCTTCCCTGTGTGGAAGAGAACTCAGAGAGTTAATGTTGCAACTCACCAAGAAGGCTTTGCTTTCTCTGTGTACAGGTTCTAAAGGGCATCCATAGGTCATCAAACAACAGTATCTGTTCTACATCCTGCATAACCCCCTTTTTTTTTTCAGGCTGCCAAACTAGATTTTTTTTTTCAGTACTAGGGGTTTGAATTCAGGGCCTCATGCCTGCTAGACAAGGGCTATACCACCGAGCTATACCCCCGGACCTCCTTTTTAATTATTTTTGGAAATAGAGTTTTGCTAAATTATGCAGGCTGTCTCTGGCCTCAAACTCAAGATCCTCCTGCCTCAGCCTCCAATGTAGCTAGGATTACAGGTGTGCACCTGGGCACCCAGCTCCAAGTTAGATATTGATGTCATTTATGCTGCTGCTTTTCTGAATCCCTAACTAACATGTTGTATACCCACCAGAACAATTCCTCTACCAGTCTTATTTAACCATTACCAGATTTAACTATGTATTTCTCCAAAAATTCACTTACATGGCAGAGTAGAAATACTTTAATGATATATCTGAAATCATTTCACTTTTAAGCTACCAGAAGCTTAGATGTTAATTATTATTTGAGTTTTTATAGGCAATGAAAGTTTTAAAATTCTTCTCCAGGTATCTCTGTCCTTGTTGTTGTTGTTTTTAGGTGCCGTCATGTCGTTATCCGACTCATAGCGACCCTCATGGGGTTTTCAATGGCTGACTGTTTTGGGATTGCCTTGGGAGTGGATTGCCAGGTCATTCTCCCATTTTTCCTTACTCCACTGGGGTGGGGGGAGCTGTGTTATTGTTAGGTCATGACAGTACACAGGGTTTGTGCTTTATCTTCCCCTTGGCATTTTTAAAGAAATTTGAGTGCAGTATTACCAAAGATTGTTTATTGGTAGCTGCCACCCATGGTCCTGTAGTCAAGTCATAATTAAAATCAGTAATCATATGTATAGAATGCATGTCAGTGTATGAGGCCAGCAATGGCAAGGGTGCCCCTCCCTTCAAAAAATGTTCTGTTTTGAGTGATTGAATCTTGAAGTGGAGAGAATGGTTCCCAGATTGTAATGATGGAGCTAAAGCTCGAAAGTAGGGCAGGAGTCATGAAAAGAGACCCTGCTTCTAGCTTTAACTCTAATATGTTATTTTGGGCTAGTGCTAGTCTTGGGGCTTGGGATGCCTCTTCATCAAAAAACATGTTGAACTCTTTCAGTTTTAAAAGCCATTCATAGCTGGGCACTATGGCACGTGCCTGTAATCCTGGTGACAGGAGGATTGCAAGTTTGAGGCCAAAGGCAGCCTGCACAGCTTAGTGAGACCCTATTTCAAAACAGAAAATAGAAAAGGGGCCGGGGGTGCCACTCTGCTGTAGAGCACTTGGCTAGAATGTGGTAGGCCCTGGATTCAACCCCCTATTACTTAGGGGAAAAAAATTCATGTCTTTAGCATGCTAATTTTTAAATTGAATAATTGATCAACTACAAGTTAATTGTGATTTAGTTGTAATTGTATAGCCAAGAATGTCAGCCATCTAAGGGAGAGTTAGTAATTTTTTCTTACTGGCTCTTAGCCAGATAACCATTTTGCCACAATTTACCTCTAGAGAAAAGTTCGCTCTAGAAAACAAACAATAACAAAGAAACCTCAACATAGAGAATACTGTTCCCAACCAATTCCTTTTGAGCTCTGGTTTAAATCCATGGTGGTGTTAAGGATTCATCCGAGTAGAGCTTTTCCAGCTAATCCCAGTATTTACCTGTATGCTCTGTTGGGCATGTAGGGCAGCATGCTCTGTTTAATGGGCTCAAAAGTGGTGCACTCTGAAATAAGCAGAATTCCTAACACATTCTTCTTTTCTTTTCAGAATTTTCTTCAGTTAACTTATAGATAAGAAATGCTCTTAGATCTTTTGAATGGAACACATTGCTTTGAGATGTGGGCAAAGTAATTATTTGGTAGTAGACCCCAAATTATCCTTTTAGGATCTCAGAGGGCCTATTTATATTTTGGAAGGAAGCATATAGTTCATAAAATCCAAAGAGATTCAAGGAGGTCAAAAAGCCAGAGTCAGGAGTCTTTGGTCTTTGCAAAGCAAATGTGACAAAACCTCACAGAAGAGAGGAAATTTGCCAGTCCTGGATTTATTTCAAAGCTACAACTTTTTGGAAACCTACTGTCATCCAGCATTCTTTTAATTAGGAAACTAATCTCTAAGTTGTGTGTTAAGATGGTGATGCATACAATTCTTGGCCCAAATCGGAACTCAGCTGAGTGGGACTCTGCTCTTCACTTTCTAAAGTTCTTCTCTGTCTTGGGATCCCGTCACCACCCTGGGAAGATTAGACTGAACCCTTCTGTAGTTTATTTTCTTTTTGAACAAGTTATATTACGGAGGGACTTTTAAAGTAAGAGAAGAAAAGCTCCCTCTTTGTTAGAAACAGCAGTGTGTATTTTCAACTCATCTTGGACTTCCTCGGAGATGTTTTAAGATCCGGTGTAAACTTGCTGTGGTTTGCCTTCGGGCATCAAACTGTTTAGCTTGGCTCTATTATATCTGTAATTGCTGCATTTTAATAATTGCCCAATATTCTTGTCAGCAATTTGCAGTTTATAGTTTTAATAGAACCATTTGCCTTTCTTTTTACGGGTTCATTTGGACGTGATTTAGGCCCCTGGATTAAGTAGGCACAGTCCTACAGACCCTCTGCTACTGTGAGTAGGGGTGATACAAACTCATTAAATATTCCCACAAGCCTTGTGCTGCCTATGGTTATTTACCCCATGAAAATCCTCTGGAAAGCCATCTTTCAAGAGCTCTTACAGGGTTTTGCTTTTTATTTTATTTTTATGCCATTATTATTATTATTATTATTATTGTTTTGTGGTACTGGGAGGTTGGCCAAGGGCCTTATGCATACTTTGCAAGTGCTCTACCACTGAGTTACACTCCCAGCCCCTGTTTTATTTTTTATCTTGAGATAGCCTGTGTAACTTAGCAAGACCCTGCCTCCTGATCCTCATGTCTCTGCTTCCCGACTCACTAGGATTACAGGTGTGCACCATAGTGCGTGGCTTAAAGATTTTTTTTCCTGTGCTGGGGATCAAACTCAGGACCTTGCACATGCTAGGCAATACTCTACCACTAAAGTACATTCCAAACCCAGGGTTTGCTTTTTAAATATTTCCCTTAACATTTGCCAAAATAGCATATTCTTTTAGAGAGGTTTCTCATTATCAGTCCATTCAGGAAATTTAATTTTTGAAAGGGAAAATAGGGACAAATTCTTTTTGCTATTGTTCAGTTTTTATGTTAAAAGAAGATTTTCATTTTAGCTGAAGTACTGTGCTATTATGGTGACAGGAAAGTTAGACTTCAATGGATGATTGAAGTCATTTTCATGGCTTCCAAATTAGGTCTGTAATTTAGTCAGCTTTTCATAAAAACCATGTGTCACCAATGACTTACATCCCAACTTGCCTGGCAACTTGGTTCTTTTAGTGATTTTGCTCTTTAGCTTATCTCCCTCCCCCACTTTTTTGGGCCTGTTACAATGTTTATTTTGGAATAAACGGAAGATTTATCTGGTTTGAGGGTAGCTAAGAATCACATAAATGAACATACCCGAAACTTCCTTGTTTATCAGTAGAAATAAATACCTTAAATGGAATGCACAAGCAGTGATAATAATAGCTAACATTGATCAATTGCTTTATGTGCTGGGCACTTTTCTAAGCATTATATACACACACATACATACACACACAAAATAACTGAATCCTCAAATTCTACCACATTCTGCCATATGGTAAGTTCACTCATGAAGAGTTATCTGGTTGGGTATGGTCACACATGCCTAAATTGCTGCATCCGAGGGGCTGAGGCAGGATGCCAGCCTGGGTAGATGATGAGACCCTATTTTAGCCCTCCTCCCCCCAAAAGTAATCTGCCTAACATTACCCATTTGGTAGGTGGTATAGTGGATTTATAGCTAAGGAGGATTTTAACCACCATCATAACTCATATTCTATTCATACTAAGCCTCCCCTGCTCATGTTGTTGTTGTTGTTAGGTGCCATCGAGTCGGTATCCGACTCATAGCGACCCTCTGTACAACAGGGGAAACACTATTGTCAGTGCTTCTCTGCTGTTCATAGGGTTTTCAATGGCAGATTGATTTTTTGGGAGGGGGTTGCCAGGTCGTTCTCCCAAGCCTACAGCTTCTGGTGTTCCCAGGCGGTCTCCCATCCAGGTACTAACCAGGCCCGACCCTGCTTAGCTTCCGAGATCTGACGGGATCGGATGCCACAGGGGTACAGTTGCAGGCTTCCCCCGCTCATACTTGGCTTTTAATCACCATAATATTTCAAGATTGAACTATAGGGTCTCCTACATATATAATAATTTAATTTCAAGGCCTACCTAAGAAATTCTTTTTGAAATTACAACTTTATTGTTATTTCTGGATGGGCACTTGGTACGAAACCTAGAATCTGTTGCCTCTTGCACATCCCCTAATTTTCCCTTTGCTTATAGACATTTAATGTTACAACTATGAAGAACCATTTTCAATATCTTTCTCTTAACACTGCAATGAACAAAAACCATTTAATTAGAAACCCATTGTGCTGTTTTAAAAATAATTTTGTAATACATCTACACTGAAGATGGCATTTGGGTTCTGTGGATGGTATTTCCTAATGAAAATATCAAGGCTGCAACCTCCAGGTGTTTGAGATGGTTCCCAGAAACTGCACCATGCTGCTTTGTCCAGAGCTTAGGTCAGGCAGAGTCTTTGTACTTTTATCCAGTTGTTGGATAACTTTATGCTGATGAGTAGGAACTATGCCTAGATCAGAGTAGGTGCTCAATAAATGTATGTTGAATTGAATAACTTCTGTGGGTTGTGCCAGGTTCAGGGACTAGAAGATATACTTTGGAAGGTATCTATGAGGTTAGGGGCATGGGAAGAATATTCAGGTTAAGCAGACCACCACTAAACTCTAATTCAAGACTCTGGGTAGGAAGAGTCCAGGATCCAGATAGTCTCAGACAGGACTGAGTAGCAGGGAGGGCTTTTCTCCTGTTTAAATGTTGGCAAAGAGTTGAAATAAGAGCCTTGACTTTTTTATGGTTCTTTGTTTTTCCAGATTGATTCTCAGTGTAATTTAATTTAATCCTTGTGATAACCCTATCATTATAACATTAGGTTGAGTCTCTAATCAGAGCTATTTCTGTTTGCTTGCTGGCACTAGGGAATACATCTGTCAAGTGTCACTTGTTACTTTAGTACCATACTATAACTGGTGAGATTACAGGTGCACCTCAGTTTTTTGCTATATTCCTGAAAATTCTATATAAATACAAAGATTTAACTGTGTGTGGTGGTATGCACTTATTGTGCCAACCCATGAGTCTGAGGCAAGAGGATTAGTTGAATTCAGGAATTCAGGGACAGCCTGGGTAACACAGTAAAACCCTATCTCAAAAACAAATACTCCCCCACCCCCTGCCAAAAAAAAAAAAAAACCCTCAAAATTTAAAATGTCAAATATAAGCATGTCATTTACAAAAGCATTTGCTATGCAAGTCTTTATTATATAATTGCCACCCCTACCCTAGTTTGACAGCCTGCTATCCAGGTATTTTTTTTCTTTTTCTTTTTTACTTTTTCTTTTTTTGTATTCCTTTTCTCTTCCCTTCTCCTTTTTACCCTACCCTCTCTTCTCTTCTCCTCTCTTCCCTCCCCTTCCCTTCCCTTCCCTTTTCTCTTGAGACAAAGTCTCACTCTATAGACCAGGCTGGTTTCAAACTTGTGATCCTCCAGCCTCCACACCTGAGGGTTCTGCTGTTTTTAAAGACAAATTTCTTCTCTTACACTTTTTGGAAATTCTTCACTTAATGTTACTGTGTGTTTGTTTATGAAAAGAAGTTTCTACATTATATTTTCTTATTGAAATTTATCTTTACAGGCCATTTGAAAATTTCAAAGAGGAATTTTAAGGCCACTTCTGATTTGCAAAGATTGTGATCTGAAGAACCATAGGCTGAAGTGATCAGAGGGGACACACTGCTGAAATAAAAATGACATCCCATTGTGTGCTTGCCATGTTTGCCCTGATGAGCTCTTGTTTAGCCACTAAAGGTAAGTTGCATGTTATAAATTGCATATTCATTACATTCTCTTGATACATTTTTTCCCTCAGTCTCTTCAGTGTAGAATTTAAGCCATGTGATATTCATATGAAACTTGAATATTTATAGTGTTTAGGTAAATAAAATATTTGGTGACTCTATAGATACATAATATGTTTGCCTATGTTGTATTTTAGTAGGCTGATGCTAGGCATTTTAATGTCAGTGACATTAAACACAGCTAGACATAGCTAAATATAGCTAGATCCCTAGCTAACCTGTGTTGAGGCAGGTAGAGAACAAATATACTAATGTTTAATCCCCCTTCATTTTGTTATATGCACAGGTTATACTTACATTCTTTTCCCTAAGTAAGAATTTCATGAAAGAGTGTTTTGGTCTTTTCTTTGTTACAGAATAAATAGACCTTCTAGATAGAGGTAATACCCTTGGTGTGGGCTTCTTGGGAGATATTTAATTTTGTCTATTTTGGACAGATTAATAGGTACTTTTTTTTTTTTTTTTTTTTTTTTAAGTAGAGAAAGGGGCCAAGATGGAGCTCTGTGGTAGAGCATGTGCTTTCCAGTACTGGAAACAAAAAACAAAAACACAATAACAAAAACAAAGAAGACAGACAAAAGTAGAAAAATATGTTTCCTAAAGTCTGTGTGAGTATGAAGTTGGAGCTGAGAAAAAGCAAATGACTTGGTTGGAATGCTGTTGCTTAAGTAAAAGTATCAGATCACCCACACCAACATCTTAGTGTCCTATGTCAAGGTTATGTTACTTAGTAAATGTGGAAACTTTATTTGCTCTACTTTGTTACAATTTACTTTGTGTCTTTCCTGTAATGAGATGTATAAAAGTGATGTGTTGGATCAGTTCTGCAATCTGGAAGGTCTCAACAAGAACAGCCTTTACTTGAAAAAATGATTAGCCTCTTGGTTTTGATTATTGACTTGCACATACAGATGAGAGGGAAAATAATGATCATTTATTGAGTATGTACTACAGCCAGCCAAACAATGATGGAATATAAAGATGAATAAAGACATTCTTATTTAATGAGATCACATAATCACAGCTCTGCATTAGGTATACTTATTTTTGCCACTTTTTGGGTGATGAAATGAGATATCGAGAGATGAGGTAATTTGCACAGTGCCATGTAGCATATCTGGGAAATAGAAGAGCCAGGTTTTACATCTATTTTTTTAACCTGTGTGGTATACTGAAGGAACTATCCCACCATGAAGGCTTCTATAGACTCAGGCCAGGGGTTGTGTGCAGACACAGACTGTGTGAAAGCTACGTGGCAGAAATTGATTTATGAAACTGGAAATCAGAATGTTCCCCTCATTGCAAATATTTTGAAAGAAAGTTACCAGGTCTTGGGGGTTTTTTGAATGCCAGTGTGTGACTTTGAACTGTCCATTCTCTCTCTATTACTGTCTGTCAGCAGTTTCCATTTTGTCTCATTATTGAAGAGTTATTTGTTTTTATTCTGTGCACTAAAATGAATCTCAGGGAAGGAGGGGTGGGGCAGGCAGAGAGAGAGGCACCAGCCACCCAGCCAGCTAGGTGGCAAATTTCCCATGTGCTGACAGGGTATATGATCATCCCTGGTGGGTTGAGGCAGGATTTTCTTCTTTCATTGATGCCTGGGTCAGACTGAAAAATACAACTGAAGAAGATACTTTGTGGGAAAGCAGTGAGTTTGATGGCTGTGTACAACTTGATGCTTTTGGTAGTGAATCAGTTTTGCTTAAGACCTTCTTTCTTCTGTCAAGCCATTGGGGATATTTTGAGTTGCGTACACACTCAAAGCTTTGCAGAGGTGGAAGGGACGGTAGAATTACAGATTTTATAATAAACAAGGCAACTGATGAATAGCACAGAGGTAAGGATGCCTTCTAAGTGTAGAAGTTTGTTGATTGTTGTCATTTTGCACAAATGGCCTACAGCTATACCACTTAGGCATCAATCCCATCTAATGTATGGGGAATGGAAAGTAAAAGCCAAGGGACCTTGGAGGGTTCAGAAGGGGAAGCCCTTATAGGCAAGAGCAGCCAGGAAGGGCTTTGAGGGAGCTCTTGTCTCCAGCTCTGTCCTGAAAGTAGGGCACAATCTAGAAAGAGGAAGGTACTGGGCTGACCAGATGGGAGAACCATGCCTGGAGCAGTGTGTGGCTCTTAGGTGCTTGACATTTCATTTGTTTGTTTATTTGTTTGTTTATTTAATGAATGAATGACCTGGAGAATATATAGGAATGGAGTGAGAGGTCTTGGAAAGAAGGATTAAAGTAGATTGTGAGGGACCTTAAATACCAGAACAAGGATTGTGGACTTCATTTTGAGGTTTGGATCATCTCTTCTTCCATCCTCCAAGGTGAAAGGTGTGCGCTGCTTAATCTTAAAATTAAAACTATGGCCTCCAGCAGTGAGGCTGAGAACACAGCCCCCGTAGCTTCAAGGCAACAGTGTGCAGGACGCAGGCTGCCACTTACAAAGGGCTTGCTGTTTGCTATCTAACTCATTTTGTCTTAACAGGACAACTTTACTAGGTGGATATTGTGATCATCGTCACCTTACAAACAAGAAAACTGAGATTCAGTTTGATTAATGATTTGTGCAAAGGCCTGAGACTATCAGTGGCAGAGTTGGGACTTGAGCCCAGGCAGTTGCCTCTTGAGTCCAGCCCATTGCCACCTTACCAGAGCCACCTCTAAGGGGAAGACCCTCCTCTGTGGGGAGGCCCTCCATGTGGAAGTAATGAAGCTCTTGGCCTGATTAAGTGTCATGTGAGTTGCCACCAATGTGACATCCTGGAATCAGAAGAAACTGACTTGGCCTCAGAAGAGATGGTCAAAGGTCACTTGACCAGAAGGACTGTCAAGTAATGGGCCTTGTTTATTGGTATTCCTGCTTTGCAGAAATGGCTTTGCAGCTCTATATCAGAGGAAAAGTGCAGAGTCCTTGGTAGTAGAAGGGATGAAGGTGGTGAAAGGGCCCCTGTGGATGTGGGCTGGGGAGGAGCAAGCACAGTGGAGCACATACAGAATAATAAGATCCTCCTTTTCCAACCCTGTGGGTTGGCTGGCCCTTCTATGCAAGTTTTTATTTCCTTCTGTGCTTGTGGCGGAGAGAAAGGAGGCAGGTGGCAGCAAGCCACTGCCCAGGGTTACTGGTTGTTTTGATAAAACTCATTCTTTTCCTCCCTTCTCCTGTCGCTTGGTTATATAGTGCTGTGCAGAGGGTGGGCATTGCTCTTGGTGAATATGTGCTGTGTAACAGCAAAAATGCCTCCTGGTTAGGCTATTTTTTGGCACAATATCTTAGATCCTGTGATCTATCTAATGTAAGATAAATAGGAAGTTTGAAGAGTAAGTGCTTGCTACTGCAGGCATACGACTAAGTTTTTACTTTAAAGACTGTTCTGCACATCCTTAAACAATATTAGCTTCTGCCTCTGAGGCTTGCCCGTGGTAGGTAGGGCTGTATTTCCAGCACTCTTAATGATGAAAAAAGAGATACACGTGGAGAACTCAGGCAAGTCAGTTTGGTTGGAAGAGGTGGACTTGGCTGCATTCTGCTGGCTCCTTTGCTAGGTCAAAGGAGGTCTGCTGAGGTGAGTTCTGCAGAAATGCTGAGGTGTCCATGCCAGGGCCTAGATGGGATGCCTGGTTTCCTCATTCCACCGTCTCAATTTGGTGCCCAGATGCACCCTTTTGAAAGCTTGCCAACAACCTACACATATTTCTATTGAGCAAACATTATTCTTTTCATCTCCGGTGGATGTACCTGGGATTCCAGGTATAGGCCATGGGGAAGTTGAGATGTTTTTATTCTGAGCTGCTTTCATGCTAAGAGAGCTCTGAAGTCTTTGTGTCCAGGGCATACAAGCCGAGATACTAGCTGGTTAATACTTGGTCTGGAAAGGGATAAGCAAGCAGCCTTGGAAGAGTCTGCACTAATAAGAAGTCATTGTTGTTACAGTTTTTAAAATGCTTTTATACCTAGTATTTCATTTGATCTTCATAGCAGTCTCTGGGATAGGCAGGCAATATTGTCTTTATTTCTAAAATGAGAGCAGTGTGGCTTAGAGCAAGTGAGTGATTTAGAAAGATGATTGAAATCTCAGGCAAACCTGAGTTCTTGAGTTCACTGTGTAATGAGGCAGTGTAGTATAATATCTACAAATAAAAGGTCTTTATCTCTTTTTCATTTGCAAGGAGAGTGTACTAATAACTAGTTGGGTAACTGGATGTACCTATAGTGTAGGAAAGATGGTTACATAAAAACAGGTAAGATTGTCTATAGATTTGAGGTTTCTTCCTCCTTTGCATCTTTATCCTAACCTGGATAGTTGCCACCCTGCTCTCTGGATTTCTGATTTAGTTGGATTATTTTAGGATCCCAGTGATAGCCTGTCTTATCAACAGCAATCAGCATTTTCATCAGGACAGAGCTACCTTTGTGTTCCTATGCAGCTGTTTAATTGCTAAAAATATATAATTTGACAAAGTTGTGTACATAAGAAATTAGACTTTCTCAGTTTGTTTGCTTTGATAGTTAATCCTTGATACTCTGGGGGCAATGTCAGTCACCAACAGAGCTCCAAGCTATGTGTGTGCTGGTTTTAGAAGTGGTGTGGGGAGCTTGGTGTGGTGGCACATGCCTGTAATCCCAGCACTCAGGAGGCTGAGGCAGGAGGATTGATGTGAATTTGAGGCCAACCTAGTCTACATAGCAACTTCCAGGACAGCCTGGGCTACACAGTGAGACCTTGCCTCGAAACACAAAACAAAACAAAGCAAACAAACAAACAACAATAACAACAACAAAAAAAAAAAAAAGGAAAGGAAAGAGGAAAAGAAAAGAAAAAGTGGTATAGGAGGGAAGAACGTCTTCTGGAATTGTCCCAAGGTGAGGCTTTCCTTCAGGACCTCTCCACCGACGGTACCTGCCCTGAGGTGCTTGCCCCTCTTGAGGGATTGGCCCACACTGGACCACACCCGTGTGAGCTGTGGATTTTCATTTTCTTTAAAATGCTCACTGACAGAGAAATGCTCACTGGCTTTAAGATGCTCACTGACTTTAAAATGCTCACTGACAGAAAAACCCTTATCCTGAAGTCCAATCTAATCATATTTTTGTTTCTGAGAGGGCACTGCAAATCAAGAGGGATTCCAAGAGTTAAAATTGCACCTGCTCACAGAACATTCTTTCCAAAAAACAAGTGGTAGGTGCTCTGGGGGTGGAAGCCCAACTGTTCTTCGGCCCTATCCTGACGATGTTTAGAAATCTTAAAAAATAACAAGTAAATAAAGTAGGATGTGGAAAATCCTGCTACCTTCAAAGGAAAATGTTGATATTAAAAAATTTTATTCTTTCTGATGACAGTAAGGGGAACCACATAAGGCAAAAGAAAAATATTTCAAAATACTTCTTTGAGCCTCTCTCTCTCTCTCTCTCTCTCTCTCTCTCTCTCTCTCTCGTGCAGTACTAAGGGTTGAATTTAGGGCTTCATGAATATTGGAGACACTGTATCACTGAGCTATACCCCAGACCCCTTAAATTTATTTTATTTTAAGACAGGTCTACCTAAATTGCTCAGGGTGCCTCTGGCCTTGAACCTGTGGTCCTTTTGCCTCAGCCTCCCAAGTAGCTAGGATAACTGGTATGCATCATGGTGCCCAGCCTGCTTCAAGTTCTTTGTAATACTTCTCCTTGTCCTTATATGCCTGAATAACTCAGGCCTAGTTGAGTAGAGTGACCAGAACCACTAGGAGGAAGACCTCCCTTCCTTCCTGCATCCTACCCCCAATCCTGACCAAAAGGATGCTCAGGTAGCACAGTGCTCGTAAGAGCAGAGTCACGGCATCTGGGCTTAGCTCCTGCACCACTGGGGATGACATCTGGCTGCTCAGCACTCACCTGCTGTGAGCTTTCCCAGCCAGGTGCCTCTGCTCCACAACAGTGCATCTTCCTGGCTGACAGTTGTAGTTATATATACTGTGTAATAAGGCAGAATGCCACATAGCACCCATACCTCCCTTTCTTTTCCTTTTGAATTAGAGGAAAGAGCTATTCATCATTTGCATTTTCTCTAAACTTTTGAATAATAGCTATGTTTAGACAAAACCTAGTCTTGTCAAGCTTTGAATAACCTACCAAATCTCAGATACTTTGCTGGCTTCTAAGGCATGGGTAGGGAGAAGAGACTTTAGAGTTTGTGCAAAAGATGAGTTTTTTCCATCTCTTTCTAAGATAGTTGAATTTCCTAAGGTGCTAATTGATTGATTCAACAAGTATTTATTGATCACCCATTGTATTCCAGACACTATTCTAAGTGTTAGTGTTGGATAGAGCAGGGGAAAACAAACAGACAAAACTCTTTGGAGGATTGCAAATTCAAGGCCAGAGACAGCCTGTACATCTTTTGATACCCCATCTCAAAAGAAAAAGGAAAAAAACGGGCTGAGGGTACAGCCTAGTGATAAAGTACTTGCAAAGTATTTGCAAGGCCCTAGGTTCAATTTCCAAGTACTGTAAAACTAAATGGAAAAGTACATAAAGTTGGGAATTTGGGGTGTTACTCAGTGGTAGAGCACTTGCCTAGTATGCCCAAGGCCCTGGGTTTGATTCCTAGCAATACCAAAAATAATAATTAAAAAAATAAATTTATAACTTGAGCTATAACTCAGCAGTAGAGAGCAGGCTTGTACTGTGCAAGGCCCTGGGTTCAACCAGCACAAAAGAGAGAGAGAGAGAGAGAGAGAGAGAGAGAGAGAGAGAGAGAGAGGAGAAAGAATGAAAAAGTGACAAGAAGGATGATATTTGAGCAAAATTTTGAAAGAATTGAGCTAAATGGATATCTAGGAAAGAGTGGTCCAGGCAGAAGGAAAAGCAAATGCAGAGACTCTGAGGTGGGAGTTTGCTTGAAGTGCCCAAGCAATGGTAAGCAGGCCAGGTGGCTGCTGGAGTGGGGAGTTGTAAAGCTAACTGGAGGGTGGGGAAAGCTGGGGGATCTGGGTACTGTGGCATGTGTGGGGCTGCAGATAATGCCTTATAGGCCATCATAACATCTTTTTGTCTGAGTGAGATAGAGCCATTGGAGGAGCTGAGCAGAGAAATAACATGATTCAAAGGGTATCTTCATAGGAGCACTCTGGTTGCTTTTTGGTGGCTGTTGTAATAATTGAGGCAAGAGTTGATGGTAAGCAGGATCTCTTACAAAGTCAGGACCTTTGGGAGTGATAGCTTATGAAATTAAGAATGACAATTCTGTGATTTTTTTCACTCCTTTTTGAGGAGGAAAGAGGATAAAGATTTCTTTCTTACATCAGTAGGATACTATGCCAAAACTTAATAGTAAAGATAATTACTTCTACATAACAGTAAAAGATGTGTCTTAAAACACAAAACAACCTACTCCAACCATCTAAAGAAAATCTGTTTAATTGTGGTTGGCTGGCCTTGAAAAATCATTATCTTAGAATACTGAACCCTCTCTTCCAAACTTATATACCCTCCTGATTTCTAAGTCTTGTTCTTTTCATTCCTCTGTTGGTTTGTTTTTCTGGAGTATGGATTCTGCCTTTTGCAGAAGTGCTTCTTACAGTGTTTTAAACTAGTGTTTCAGAGAAATACAGTCACACTCAGCTTTGTATAATAAGCAAATGCTTCTTAGTTGTGGGTAAACCCATTTTTATAAGTTAAAGTACATATTAAGTATGAGCAAGTAGCTTGATACTGAAAGTACATTTCTTTTCTGTAAAGAAAATAATCTCTTTTAAATAGATGTCTTATAACATGGATATTCATACTGGCTTTGGCTGAGACGGGCATATCCATCTTGTAGTATAGGAAGTTTTGCTTTTAGAGTTAGATGTTATAAACACACATTAGACCAGGGCTCCCTAAACTTTAATATGCATGAGAATCACCTGGAGATGTTAAAAATGGAGAGTCTGTGTTACTAGGTCTTAATAGATCACAGATGTCCATTCTTCAAATAGACCCATACAATGCTAATACTGCTGGTCTGAGACTGCATTTGACAGAATAGATCTGCTTTGTCAGTGCACAAATCGTAATGTTGAACCTGAAGAACCCTAGATACTTTCTTAGAGTCATAAAAGGAAGCTTAGTTTTAGCATGCCTTTGAAACAGCAACCTTGAAAACCTTTTAGTGAGCTCATTTGGATCAGAGAGAGTCATATACTGAGGAGGAAGTTGGTTTGAGGGAGTGAGTTCCAGACACTTTTGGCTCCTGGCTGGCTGTGCGATACACCTGCAGAAACCACATATGTCTTTACTGGTGAGGCTACATCACAGTTAAAGCAAATTACCCACTCCACACACACATTTCCTCCTTTTATGTGGTGCTTTTGCCTTTTCCTTTTTTTGCATTGTCACCCTTTAGACCAAGGTAGGATACTTATGTTGACTCGGTGTGGTTGAAGGGTTCTAAGGAGGGAGGGATGATACTGCTGTTGATGAAAGGGGGCGTTGAATGGCTCTTGGAGTTTGGGACTAAATGTTAAGTGGGACATATTTCTGCTGGAACTGTTCTAATTTCTAACCTTGGTTTCATCACTGACTTTCTACTTCATTTCTATAATCTGATTGCAGGCTAGAATTTTTAAAAATTTTAAAAAAGTGTTTCTTAGAAGGGGAAACATTATCTAAGTCATTATGGATATCAAACATCCTCACACCATATTTATTTTTAAGATGAGATAAGACGATAAGAAGATTTAACCTCTGTGCCTAAAAAGTTGTATTCTAAAATAACTTTATTTATTTTCCATTGAGTAATTTATATTTGCTTTCTCAGTCCTCATCACTGTTATTGGAGGGGCTATGAATAACCCAAGTACAACCTAGCACACTATAAGCCCCAGGTGTCAGGCATTCTCTTTTTGAAACTGAACCAGAACAGAAAAGTCCAAAGGAATGCAACAAAATTTTTTCTTTCCCCCTGCTAGTTTGTTTTTTTTCCTAGGCCTCTGAAAAAATATGTTTATTTTGTTGGCTGTGGGTGTGGAGCAATCTGGAATTCTGTGTGGCATTAGATAGTGAAAAATAGGTTTCCCACATGACTGAAGTTATGGGAGTGAGAAATCTTGGACTATGCAGGACTCTTTGATTAGAAGGGAATTTGGGGGTGAGATTTATTATACTATACATATATTTTAAATTATAGTTTTTCTTAAACCGATCTTTTTGGGCATAGAGGAGCAGGGATGTGGACTAGAAGCAATACCAAACAGTTTCTACTCATTAGAAGAAAAAACATGTCTTTAGGGTGAAAGAATGGTTTGAACTTCAAATGCCTGATAATTACATAATATGAAAATGGGGTCTGACTTATTATAGAGGACCCCGAGGACGTGACTCCAGCAGCTCATTATCTGTGTCACTCTAGGATTGTCCGTGAGGACAGCTCTGCTGTCTGTCACTGGTCTCAGCCTAGCCCTGGCTGGTGTCCCGGAATTCTGTATCCTCTGTTTTTGCTGAGCTAATTAGCTCTAGAATATGCTATCAAAGGTTGTCTGGCAGCATTTTGTTAATGATATGAGGTGAATTCAAAAGCACTAATTAATTGTGTTAGATTATTTGCAAAGCCCATGCTGGAAAACCTAATGCCTGTAGGAGAAAGTTGGCAGAGAGACTGTGTAGAGATTAGCCTGCACCTTACCAGGGCTCAGTTACCTTTTGGAGTTAGGCCAAGAGGAGCGTTGCTTTTCTTTTTGGAGAGGTGCACGTGGCCATATTCTTCCCCAAATTGCCAGTTTACTGTTCCATGCCCTTGGGTGATAGACTTCCAGTGGACCCTTGCAGACTTAGCTCAGAGAGCATCTTCAGGAGGTTTTCTGTGTTGTTTCCTAAGAGAAACACAATCACTTAACATTCATTAACTAAATAAATATTTCCCAAGGGCCTCTTCTTAGAGCTCTAGTTTATTGTGAAACAATTCAGGTTTTAAGTGTTAAATGTTCAAAGGTACCAGGAACAGGCCTGTAAGTAGTTTTTTTTTTCTTTTGCTTTCTTTTTTTTTTTTTTAATTGAAATTTTTAATGTACACCTTAATGTGATTCATTCTGACATGCTTTTCATTGTGACATTTCCATATATGCATTTTGATGTACATTATTCATATAGGTGCCCCCTTACCCTCCCCTATGCTTCCCTCCTCCTACCCTCCCCATCTAAGTCTTCTCTATCATTTACTTGGTAATATTTTTCTATATGTCCTTGGGTTCCAGTTATGTTTAAGATAGAAACTTTTCCTGTAATAATCTTTATTTTTATCTTGTTAGAACAATTGCATGCATTTTCTAGACCATTTATATTGACACCATTCTTATCTTTTTTCCCCCTTTTATTTTGATCCGACCTTTGAATAGGATTTTTCTTTCTTATAATTTTGATTCAGCTCCCACATATGAGTGTGAACATGTGGTGTTTCTCTTTCTGAGCTTGTGTTCATTCACTTAAAATAATTTTCTCTAATTCCATCCATTTTGCTGTGAATGACCTTATTTCATTTTTCTTGATTGCTGAGTAGTATTCCATTGTGTATATATACCATAGTTTTTTTTATCCATTCTTCTGTTGAAGGGCACTTTGGTTGATTCTATATCCTTGCTATTGTGAAAAGTGCTGCATTGAACATGGAGATGCAGGTGTCTCTGTGGTATGATGACCCATCTCCCTTTGGGTAAATTCCCAATAGTGTTATAGCTGGGTCATATGGTAGATCTATTTTTAGTTTTTTTTTATTGGAAATTTTTAATGTACATCTTAATGTGATTGATTTTGACATGCTTTTCATTGTGACATTTCCATATATGCATTTTGATAAACATTATTCATATAGGTTACCCCTTACCCTCCCCTATGCTTCCTATTTTTAGTTTTTTAAGATACCTCCATATTGATTTCCACAGTGGTTGGACCAATTTACATCTCCACCAACAATGTAAGAGTGTTCCCTTTTCCCCGCAACCTTGCCAGCATTTGTTATTTCTTTTACTGATCTTCGCCATTCTTACTGGTGTAAGGTGAAGGACCAAAGCAAACATGAATCATAAATCAGTAACAGGTAATGATTGGATATATAACAATAAATTCTCCTCAATAATCTCTATTAATGTAAATGGTCTTAACTCACCAATTAAGAGACAGAGGCTGGCTAATTGGATGAAAAAACACAAATCATCAATATGTGGAATTCAAGAAACTCATCTAACTCACAAAGAATGGAATAAACTGAGAGTTAAGGGCTGGAAAAATGTATACCTAGCAGGGGGGGAACAAAAGAAAGGAGGTGTTGCAATTTTAACTTCAGATAGATTAAATTTCATTCCAAAACTAATTAGAAGAGACAAAGGAGGACATCACATTTTAGTACAAGGAACAATCAATCAAGAATCAATAACGCTCCTTAATATTTATGCCCCAAACACAGGGGCTCCTAGCTTTATAAGACAAACCTTATGGAATATAAAGAACTTTATTGGACCAGAATCAATAATAATGGGGGACTTCAATACCCCACTTTTGTCAAGAGATAGGTCATCAAAAAATCAACAGAGAAACGTCAAATCTAATCTTCACCCTAAACCAGTTGGATCTCACAGATATATACAGAATATTTCATCCACATGATGAGGAATACACATTCTTCTCAGCTCGACATGGTACGTTTTCTAAGATAGATCATATGCTAGTCCATGAGAACTCCCTCAACAAATACAAAAAAGTAGAAATTATCTCCTGTTTCTTATCAGATCATAATGGGATAAAATTGGAGCTCAAGAACATGAATAATTCCAGAAACTTTACAAACTCATGGAGACTGAATAATACACTACTGAATGACCAATGGATCATTGATGAAATCAAATTGGAATTTAAAAAATTCCTACAATCAAATGATGATGAAAACACATCATTCCAAAACATATGGGATACAGCAAAGGCAGTTTTAAGAGGGAAATTTATAGCGTTAAGTGTCTTCTTTTTCTTAAGTCAGATTCTTTATGTATTCTGTTTAGGTGGCCTAATGGCAGGAGAAGGGGAATTTTTCATCTGCTACTGGATTTGGAAAATGATGATTAAAAAATTCTGAGACCAAGATAATGCTACTTGAGCTCAGGGTATACTGTATATACAAAAGGAAAAAGATAGATTTGCATTATTTTGCTGCATGTGACATATCTTATAGAATAATAGTACCTAGAATTTGCTCACCCAGATGAATTGTAGGAAAATTGTAGGAAGTCTCTGCTCCTTAAGGATGAGAGAGATTGGAGGCTTTTTGAGTGAAGTGCCAGTTTCTATTAACTTTGAGGGCAATATAAACAGTTAAAGAAGAAAGTATAGAATAGTATTCCAAACTTATCAAAGAGCCAATCAAGTGTTATTTATATAAGGGAGCTATGTATGCTCTGTTTGAAAAGATCCTTCCAGAAATATTCCAAGTGCTAGTCCTGGCCCTACCTCCCACAGCAGGCCTCAGCATCTTTTCCTGTCTTTCTGGGCTTGGGTAGCCTGTGAGTAAGTAGTTATGTACAAATCTCAGACCAAATCTCACTTTATTAACATGATTCAGAAGAAAAGAATTCTCATGAAAAATTTCAGAGGACTATGCTGAGCCATTTGTGATATTGTCAGATCTTCCTGAACTCAAGGAAAGCCCAACAAAGCCTGCTATTTCTGTTTATTACACAACTTAGATTCTATTAGAAAAACCTTACACAAGTGCCTTGGGAGAGCGGGTACTGGTGGAAGAATTTATTCCTGAGCCCACAGTGGCCTCTGTGTTTACTATGTGTGAGGCTGGCTATCCTGAAATGCTGGGCAGCCTTAGCCAGCAGGCCAGCAGTAGCAGCTTTGGACTTTTAACCCTTTCAGTAGATATCCCCAGCAAACTTTATGGAGTTGATAGGATTGAATGTCTCAGAGCTATGAGGGCTCATGTAAGGTATTTTTAAAGTAGAGACCAAAGTCTTTGAACTGATAAATGACTATAACTTTTTTTTTGTGTGTAGTGCTGGGGATCAAATCCAGGGCCTTACCCATTCTAAGCACATACAGCTACATTTCCACCTTTATATTTCTTTGCTGTTTTATGTTTTTCCATCACATTACACTCTTATTTTTGGAAAGTAATGTTAAGAGATACTGGCATATCCTAGTTAAGCTGTGAGATAATGACGTATGATGTTATATGAAAGGCTTTAAAAGTAATTTTCCCTGAAACAATAATTCAAGGTTATTCTAAAATAACCATGCTTATTTGCATTTGAATATATTTAAGTGGGAGAGAGGAGTTAAGGTTGAGAGTGACAGAGTGAAAAGTGCTCAGAACCTGTAGCCTGTTGTGTCTATTTTGCTATTCATGAATATGGTATGCCCTTCTATTTGTCTGTTTTCTTTAGTATCTTTCAACACTGGTTTAAACCAGTGGTTCTCAAAGTATGATCATGGATCTGAAACTTTTTTCAGGGGCCGTATGAGGTCAAGCCATTTTTATAACAATGCTAAGATACTATCTTTTCCACTGGGTTAACATTGTACTGATAGTATAAAAGCAATTAGATAAAACTTATGTGCGTCAGCAGGAGACAAGGCGGTGCTTTATTGACATTCACTTGTAGTAAAACAATTACCAGTTTCATTTAAGAATATTCTTGGTGAAGCAGTAAAACCCCTTAAATCCATGTATTTTTTCAATATTCCATATGATGAAATGGGAGGTTCACATGTAGCACATTCCAAAGCATGGTGGTTGTCTTGAGGAAAAGCACTTGTGCAGTTTTTGAATTGTGAGGTGAACTCATCTGTTTTTCATGGAGCACCGTTTTGCTTGAAAGAACAATGGACAGACAAATGATGGTTATCCAGCCTTTGGTACTTGGCAGACATTTTTTGACAAAGTACAAAGTGAGCCTGTTATTTCAAGGAAAACAACTGACAGTGTTTGTTGCCAATGATAAAATCTTATTTTTCAAGCAAAATGAAAATTTTGGAAAACTTTTATTCATCACCACGACTATGACAGTTTCTCACTAAATTCTTTTCTAATGAGATTAATGGAGATATTATTAACAAATGTGATGTTTTTGCTATCATATAATGAAATGTTTTATTTGGTATATGAGTTGTGATAAATGGTGAAAGCTGCTGCCGAGTGCCATCCAACGGAAAGACAGGGATCTTTAATATGGGAAGCCTCCAATGGCATGTCAAATCTTAGTAACAATATGTGACAAGTTTCAATTTGTTTGGTGCAGTCAGTTGGTTGTGAGTTATAGCTGAGAAGGTGTATTTTAAAGTGGCCCTAAATCATGGGTCATGAACAATGCTTCTGGCATGACAGTTTCTGTCAAATAGTCATTACTGTTGGTCCTCATCTACGTTACTTACAAAATCTGGCACAGTACAACTTCTGGCTTTTCCCTCAAATCAAAATGACCATGAAAGGTAAATGTTTTGAGTTGATTCAGGACATCAAGACAGCCACTACAATGCAAATAATGACACTCACAAAAGAGGACTTCCAGAACTGCTTCAGAAAGTGGCAAGAGCGGTGGAGTAAGTGTGTTCAAAGGCAGGGGGTATATTTTGAGGATGATTAATGGCAATATGTCTTTTACCATAGTAATGTTTTTGAAAAACTGAGCATTCATCATAGTTTTAGATTACACCTTGTACTTTCATAGCTCAGTAAACAATTATTTTCCAAGTGGCCAATGCATGATATTATAAAATCATGCATGGGTAAAAAAAAAGAATCTACATCTTAAGAGTACAAGATAGAGCAACATGCTGGGTGTGGTGGCTCACACCTGTAATCCCAGCACTCATAAGGCTGAGGCAAGATTGCAAGTTTAAGGCCAGCCTGGGCTACATAGTGAGACCCTGTCTTTAAAAACCAACCAAACAACAACAAATCTATTGATTTTTAAAAAACATTTTTATTTTTAGGTAATTTTAGACTTAACAGAAAAGTTACATAAATAACACAAAGAATTCTTTTATATCACTCAGCTTTGCCTTTGATAACATCTTGCTTTATAACCATAGAACAATGATCAAAACCAAGAAAGTAATCGTTGCATATTATTATTAACTAAAAAGTACTGAATTTATTTGAATTTCATTAGTTTTTATACTGATGTTATTTGTATGTTCTAGGATCTCACATTGCCTTTAGTTTTCATGTCTCCTTAGATTCTTATAATCTATGACTGTCTTTCAGTGACCTTAATACTTAGGAAAAGTACTGGAGAATGTCCTTCAGTTTGGGCTGGTGTAATGTTCTCTCATGGTTACATCCAAGTTATGCATTATTGTAAAAGCTACCACAGAGGTGATGTGTCTTTCAGAGGGCATCAAATTAGGAGTACATAATGTTGGTAGGACTTATTACTGGTGATGTTAACCTTGGCCACTTGGTTAGAGTGGTATCTGTCAGAAGTCCATGCTTATTTATAAAGTTACAATTTTTCACTTTGAAATTACTCAGTATTTGGGGGAAAAACAATGGATTTTAATGTAATAGGGTATGAAAAGTTCATTATGTGATTTGGATGCTACATTACAACAAACCTTAAGACATGACCTCAAGTGGTCTTTCCCTATGAATTGAGGACACAACCACAAACATATGAAAAGACTCTTAAGATTCACAACTTCTAATTGCTTATATAGCCAGCCTTCCGTTATCTACAGGTTTCACATCTGAGGATTCAACCAATCACATATTGAAAATACTTGGAAAAATATTGCATCTGTACTGAACATATACAGATTCTTCTCTTTGTTATTATTCACTAAACAATACAGTGGAACAACTGTTTACATAGCATTTACATTGCATTAGGCATTGTAAGTAATTTAGAGATAATGTAGGCCTGCAGGCATAGCATTGTGGCCTCCAATCCTGTTAGATCTCAGAAGCTAAGCAGGTTGGGGCCTGGTTAGTCCCTGGATGGGAGACTGCCTGGGAACGTCAGGTGCTATAGGCGTGGGAGAAGAACCCAGCAGCCCACTCTCCTGCAAAAAACAAACAAACAAAAAACCAATCAGCCATTGGAAACCGTCTGAATAGCAAAGTAGCAATGATAATAGTGTTTCACCTGTTGTACATAGGGTCCCTATGAGTTGGATACCTAACAACAACAACAAGAGATAATTTAAAGTATTCAGGAGGATTTATGTAGGTATTATGCAAGTACTATGCAATTTTATATAAGTACTAGAGCAGCCATAGTATCCCAGGGGGTCCTGAAACCAATCTCCCAAGCATACCTAGGGACAACAATATCTGTTGAGGCCAAATTTCTTCATGTCCTTCAACCAGAATAATGTATCATAACAAATTGAGTGCAGAAGTAGATCTGAAAACCCAGCTGTCTTTTATTAAGCCAGACATTAAAGAGATTTGCGAAAATGTAGAACAGTGCTGCTCTTCTTACTGAATTATGTTTTGTTACAAATAGTTGTTTTTCATGAGAGATACTAAGTGTGTTGTTGGTTTTGAATGAATTAATAAATACTTTAAACATCTCTCAGCTTTAATTCTATCGTGGTAAGCATTGATACATACAACTCATATAAATAAAATGTCTGGCATCATCAGTAATTTTTTTTTTTTTTTGAGACAAGATCTTACTATGTTGCTGAGGCTAGCCTTGAACTACTAGGCTCGAGCAATCTTCTTGCCTCAGTTTCACGAGCTGCTGGGATTATCAGCACACAGCACCATGTCCAGCTAGTCCTCAGTAATTTTCAAGCATAAAGGTATTGTTAGACTAAAAGTTTCATAATTGCTGCTTTCTGAATAACATCTTAATGAAGATATCTTAATGAAGGGAATCTTTTTTTTTTTTCCTGACCCAAATAAAGATTTAATGAAAGATTCCACCAGGGTGTCTTGGCCCTGGGAGAAGTCACTCAGCCTCCATGTATCAGTTTAGTCAAATGGCAGATAATGGGAACTGGCCCATAGAATCTCCAAGTTTCTTTCAACCTCAAACTAAGTGATTGTAATTCATTGTCTCTCAGCCTTGCCAGCCTGAAATCCAGCAATCTCTTGAGTATGGCATATGCAAGGACAGAGATGGAGAGGGTATGTTGCAGTGATATTTGTGGTGCATGAGTTTGGTGGCCTAGTTATGACTTTTGGGGCATATGAAATGATTTCTTTCATAGTTTTGTAACAGAAAACTATGAAAAAAATAGAAAACTAGAAAAAAATAGAAGCTTTAATTATTATTGGATTTTACCATATTGAACAAAGATTTTTAATCATCACTGAATATTTTTGTCAGTTTATCACAGATTTAAAAGTACCTGACTTCCTAGAATTCTTTTGCCTTAATATTGTGTTGTATAAACTTATGCAAGTATTTGTTTTACATAAATACTTATTTTTATAAATCATTTAATTTGTTAATGGGTTTTTTATTTTATTTTGAGATGTGGTCTCTCTATATTGCCGAGGCTGGCCTTGAACTTGTGCTTCTGCCTCAGAAGAATTAATGGGTTCTTAATATGCCACTGCCTGCAGCTGTAGCCCTGTGACATCCAATCCCATCAGATCTCGGAAGCTAAGCAGGGTCAAGCTTGGTTAGTACTTGGATGGGAGATCACCTGGGAATACCAGGTGCTGTAGGCTTAGGAGACGGACTCTGCAACACAATCCCCAAAATCAATCTGCCACTGAAAACACTATGGACAGCAGAGAAGCACTGACAATGGTGTTTCACCTGTTGTACGCAGGGTCACTACGAGTTGGATACCGACTCTATGGCACCTAACAACAACAATATGCCACTGATACCTGTACTGAAGCAGACCGAGGTGGTATATCCATTATATACTTAATCTTTATGAAGTTAATTAGTTGTTTTAGTACTGGCTCTGAAAATTTGATTACTAAAATACTTTAAACAGCATTAATATTTATAAATACAGAAACTTAAAAATCTCCCAGCTGAGATGTATTGTTGTTGTTGTTGTTAGGTGCCGTTGAGTCGAGTCTGACTCATAGCGACCCTATGTACAGGAGATCGAAACACTTGCCGATTCTGTGCCAGGCAGACGATCTTATTTATGTTTAAGCTCATTGTTGCAGACACTGTGTCAATCCATCTTCTGGAGGGTTTTCCTATTTTGCATTGACCTGCCACTCTCCCAAACATGATGTCCTTCTCCAGGGATTGTTCTCTCCTGACTACATGTCAGAAATATGTAAGACGCAGTCTGGCCATTTTTGCTTCCAAGGAGCACTCTGATTATACTTCTTCTAGGACAGATTTGTTGGTTCTTTTGGCAGTCCATGGTATATTCAATAGCCGTCTCCAGCACCACAATTCAAAAGCATCAATTCTTTTTCTGTCTGTCTTGTTCAATGTCCAGCTTTCACAACCATATGATGCCACTGAAAATACCATGGCATGAGTCAGACGCACCTTCGTCTTGAATGTGACATCTTTGCTTTTCAATACTCTAAAGAGATCTTTTGCCACAGCTTTTCCTAGAGAAATGCATCTTTTGATTTCTTGACTGCTACTTCCATGGGTGTTGATTATAGAGCCAAGCAAAGTAAAATCTTGGACAACCTCAGTCTTTTCTCCATTTAATGTGAAGTTGCGTGCTGACCCAGTCATAAGGATTTTTGTTTTGTTGATGTTTACTCGTAACCCATATTGAAGGCTATGATCTTTGATTTTCATCAGTAAATGTTTTAAATCCTCTTCACTTTCAGCAAGCAGAGTCGTGTCATCTGCATAACACAGGTTGTTAATGAGTCTTCCTCTGATCTTGATGCCACGTTCTTCCTCATAAAGTCCAGCTTCTTGGATTATTTGCTCAGCGTATAAATTGAAGAGATAGGGTGAAAGTATACAACTCTGACACACACCTTTCTCAACTTTAAACCACTCAGTGTTTCCTTGTTCTATTCGAACAACTGCCTCCTGGTTCATGTACAGATTTCTCATGAGCACAATTAGGTGTTCTGGCATTTCCATTTTCCGAAGTGTTCCGAATTTGTTATGATCCACACAATCAAATGCTTTTGTGTAGTCAATAAAACATAGATAGACATCTTTCTGATATTCTCTGCTTTCAGCTAATATCCACCTGACATCAGCAATGATGTCCCTAGTTCCCCATCCTCTTCTGAATCCCGCTTAATTTTCTGGTAATTCCCTGTCTATATACTGCTGCCTTCGCTTCTGAATGATCTT